>JAVXUP010002461.1:0-129677 GCA_033070095.1 Escallonia herrerae | reverse complement strand
TGTAGCGGACAATCAGACAGTCCGCTACATAATGTAGCGGACAGAAGTAGACAGTATATTTTCTTACACATCTCTCTTTCACGTCAATTTCTCACTTTCTCTTGTCCTTTCTCTCTCTTCTTTTCTCCTCAGTATGTTTGGAACAAGTTCAGCATTCATCCTCCTGTATTGATTCAGCAACTATACCTTTTAACAAACAGAAATTCCAACTGAATGAGAGCAGACAAAGGAGCTAAGATTGGAAAGCTGGATGGAGGGACCCGTATTTGGAACTCCGAAGCTCACCGCCTGACTCCTTTGAGCAGAATCCGTGGCTTTCAATTCCTCTGTCTACTCTGATAAACAATATAAACGCACACCCAGAGAGCTAAAAGGCCAGAAAACTCTTTCCCGAGGAAAAACTTGCCACAGTTTTCGGGATATGAAGCATATGTTTGTAGTATCAAGATGATAGGGTGGTGCTGTTCTCGAGAAAATAGAGGAAGGAGAAGAAGAAGCTGTTTGGTTAGAGAGGTTCTGAATTCAGAGATGGGTTCAGAGATCCTCGCCGTCCACATCATCGTCGATGTCCCGGTGCCGCTTGTCCTTGTAGTCCTCCTTCAATATCTTCGCCCAGTTCGGTATGTTCACCGGCAGCGACGACGCCATCCCCCGACCACCGCCTCAGCCCTCTTCACCGCTGCCAGTGGCTTCTTCCTCGAACTCACCACCGGTTTCCTGTAGTTCGGCGAGACGCCGCCACCGCCGACCGAGCTCCACACGGCCGATTTGTCGAGCTCCAAGCCCGAGTCTAGCCCGATGAAAAGAAAAGCAAAGCACAGATGAGAAGAATTTATTCGGTTGTTGAAGAAGAAGCAAAGGAGGAATGGGGAGTGGAGTGGGGACGCGAGAGAGAGAGAGAGAGAGAAAGAGAGATAGTCAGAACAGAAATGAGAAAGAAAGGACAAAGAAAGAGATAGTCAGAAAGTCCGCTACATTATGTAGCGGACAAGTTTTCAGAGAGTATTTTTATCAAAAAATTGTCCGCTACATAATGTAGCGGACGGATTTAAAAAAAAGTCAGAACAGCAGTCTCGATAGTCCGCTACATAATGTAGCGGACGGGCACAAAGGGTATTTTTGTCAAAAAATTGTCCGCTACATAATGTAGCGGACGTACTTAAAAAAAAGCAAAAAAAAGATCTGGGCCGTTCATCTTTCGGGATGGACGGCCAGATCGCGCTTGCAACTTAACTCCATTTGCTAGCGCGAGCAATGGATCAGCTCCCTATATATATATATATGGGAGCTGATCCGTTGATAGCGCTAGCAAAATGGGGTATTTTGCTAGCGCGATCTGACCGTCCATCCTGAAAGATGGACGGTCCAGATCGCGCCTTTTTCCAAAACTGATCCCCGTCCGCCATACTGTCTCGCGGACGGGTTTTACCTTTTTGCCCTCCTCCCATGTCCGCGAGACTGTCTCGCGGACGCCTTTCTGTTCCTGACATGTGTCAGGAAAAAGGCGTCCGCGAGACTGTATAGCGGACGATCTCTAGGCTGACACATGTCAGGACCTGTCCCTCGGTCGCCTATAAAGTCTCCTGCAGAGCCCCGAGAACTGTCCCCTTGGTATCTGTGACGTCAACAGTGTCCGCTTTGTGGGAAATCTCCAATGTAGCGGACGGCGTCCCTTCGTCCACTCTCTCCTGCTATAAATATTTAATCAGATCGGGGTATATATATTATTGTAGCGGACGGCGTCCCCTCTCTCTCTCTCTCGAACATCTACCCCATCCGCGACCCCATCTCCGGTCACCCACATCTCCGCCGACACCACCGTCCTCCCCTCAACGCCGATCTCGATGGCTTCTGGATCGGAGACCACCTACGCCTACGATTATATTGGCAACTTGCACCTGGTAGGCAAACACTTTTTCAAAGTCATGATGCCGGGATTTGAGCATGAACTTGTAGGCTATCCCTCTTTCTCTTTCTCTGTATTTTCGTGTGTTAAAAGTTTGATCTTTTGTTTTTCTTAACCAAAACTAACCTATTTTTTGTATTTTGTGTTTGGTAGGACATACCGGAAGCATTTACCAATCAATTTACAACAATTCATGATAGTGCAAGATTATATAGCCGCAAGGGGGCATGGCAGGTTGAAATCAAGCTGAAGCCCGGCCGATCCCAAAAAAAGGAATTCGCAGAGGGTTGGAACGTCTTCGTGCGCCAGCATGGCCTCGAACTCGGGGACTTTGTAGTGTTCGAACACCTTGGGTGGTGGGATTTTCAAGTTGTAATCTTTGATCGGAGCGCTTGTGAAAAGCTTTCGTACCCCATTTGTGAACCATAGTTTATTATAATAAAAAAATTTATGTTCTTGTTTATTATGTTTTCAAATTTTTTCTTGCTTAATTGTGCCTTTTTTTGTTGCCTTGATATATTGAGATCGTTGATTATGAATCGTACATTATTTTTTGGAAAAATTGAGATTGTTGATTCCGTCGCTAAAACAAGTCTTCGGGCGTCAGTTTATTAAAATAGCATTAACGTACTATGTCGCTAAAACAAGTCTTCGGGCCAATTTATTTCAATTTATTAAAACTGCATTACGGGCGCCAATTTATTCCAATTTATTACATTACGCTACATTGTATAGCTCTATATATATATAGCGGATATAAGGCCCTCCGCTTAGGCCGGGGTTCGGGAAGGTCGGAACTAAATGTCTGGTCCGTGCCAACCATTTTCTGCGGTAAGTATATCCGCGATACTATATAGCGGACAGTCTATCAGCGTCTGCGGGGCCGTCCGCTACATAGTATAGCGGACGTAGAGAACACAACCAAAAGAAAAAACTAAGTGTTGGAGAGGTGGGTATTCTGCGGGGCCGTCCGCTACATAGTATAGCGGACGTAGAGAAGACAACCAAAAAAATTCTGCGGGGCCGTCCGCTACATAGTATAGCGGACGTAGAGAAAACAACCAAAAGTCTATCGTCCGCGATACTATATAGCGGACGGCAAATATATATTGTCCAGCGGACAGCAAATATATATATTCAAACCCAAAAGAAAGTCCTATAACTTCTACACTCTTCTCCGTTCTTCCTACTCACAAATATTCCCAGCGGCGTTGGCAAGCAGATCTGCGCAATTTCTTCATAAGAGCAGCTTTAATACCCTAATAGATCACGTAAGTTCACAAAATCAATCCTTTACATGTTTCTAATCTATAGTTGTGATCAATATTGCGTTTTATGCGTGGTTTTGATTATGCATTGAGCATGTGCTAGCGATGATGAGGATTTATATATGTATGTATTTGTTCATGTGCTAGCGTTTGTAAAATCCGATTCCATAGTTTCAGTTGCAAAAAATGGAATTTATCCCTGGACCAGAAGATCCATCCGTGTTATACGACCAAGCCAACCATATCAGTACGCTCATATGGGATGGTGGAGTAAGATACATTATTTATCAACTTTCTTATTATTACGAACGTTGTTTTACCGTTCATTTTGCTTAAATTGTATTTATTAATAATTCGTAGGAAAGAGAACTTCTCACCACCGTAGAAGTATCTCGCGAGTTCACGAGATGGAAATTGAACAAGTCCCAGAAAAGAATACTGCGTGGAATTGGGTTTGGGATTTTCACGCATGGGCAGATCTTTCAACAGCTTGACCGGGCCTTGATAGGTGCCCTTGTTGAGAGGTGGAGAAGTGAAACGAATACGTTTCACTTCCCGCTCGGAGAGATGACGATTACCCTAGAAGATGTAGGGTTCATCTTGGGGTTGCCGGTGACGGGGCGGCCGGTAATTGCTCCTCCGTCAGACGCAACGAATAAGAGAACAGCGCGAGACTTCTTCACTTCGATACCCCAGGATCAATTTAGCACTGGTGGTATAAAGTTGAAGTGGTTGGTAGATACCTACGGGGTTTTGCCGGAAAACTATACGGGCCGTGAGCTTGTGGTGTACACAAAGGCCTTCCTCTTGTGGGTGATGGGGGCAATTTTATTCCCAACGACGTCGAAGAACACGGTCAGCGTGAAATATTTACCGTTGTTGGGTAACCTGTCGGAGGTTGGGGATTATGCCTGGGGTGCAGCGGTTCTTTCGTATCTGTACCGAGCATTGCACAAGGCAACGAGGCCCAACTCCAAAGCCATATGTGCATGTCTCTCGCTATTGCAGGTATATCATATAAATCATGTCTTCGTTATTGTGTTTTATTTTTGTTGAATCGACGATATAAATATAATTTTTTGATGTTCTCAGGTGTGGTCTTACGAACACCTTGCTCCCGGTGCACCAACGCGTAGGGATGGAACCGATAAAGTCTGGCCTCGGTTGTGTGCTTGGGAGTACAGCCGGAGGGCTAGCCACTACAAGAGGAGAGTCGATCCCCATCACAACATTACGTACTATCGAGGGGAGTTCGACCGTCTATCTCCGGGCCAAATGCGTTGGGCACCGTACATACGTTTGGCGCGACGGGTGGGAGAGTCGTTCGTCTTCACGCTCTCCGGGTTGCAGCGCACACCCCTGATCCATTTCGAGGTCGCAGAGTGGCAGCTGCCCGACCGAGCAATGCGCCATTTTGAGTTGGAGCAGGGTTTGCCAGTCGATGCCCCGGATATGAGGGTTAACAGGAACCCACCGGATGTCGGAGTGTTTGGCACCGCCAATGCGTACGAATTGTGCGCGGCCGAAATAGAGCTTTGGACTTCTTGGCAGGACACACTGGCGGCCATCGTCTCGGAGCCAGACCCCGTTATCAGCATCGATCAGTACGATGAGTGGTACTACCGCATCACGCGGAGGAGAGTAGCCCCTGTAAACTTTGAACGTGGGGAGAGGTATGCGCCTAGGGGTCAGATCGATGAGCGTATGGCATACAATCTCGTAAGTTGCCCAACAAGTCTGACTTGAACCAAATTAGTTGAATATAAATGTCTGATTGAAGTTACTTAATTTTTTATCTCTTTGGATGTAGGTTAATGCCTCGCTTGCATTCTTCCAGAAGTTGAGTGAGCGGAGGGATCTGGTGAGCGCAATGGGCGAGGATCTTTGCCAACAGGCTGCGACATTGGCTTTAGGCTGCGGGAATTTTTTGCGCCAAGCATCGGGCCAGTCTTCGGGAGTCAGCCCGGGAATGGGTTATACGGGCGTCAGCCAGGGATACGGTGATCCCTCTGGACAGGCTTCAGGGGTGAGTCAGGGAGTTGGTGGTACCTCTGAAGCGGGGATGGGACAGGCTCAAGCGTCGTGGGGCGATTACAGCGGCCCCTCCTTCAATTTGTTCCCGGAACCCCTCTCTCAAGTCACGCAAGACTTTCCTTTCGGAAACTACGGTTTCTCCGAGGCACTGCCCATTGTCCCGTGGGCGGGACCAGTTGGCGGCCCCGGAGGGGAATATCAGCCGGCCGAAGAAGGAATTGGAGGCCAATATCCCCCGATCGACCCCCGAGGGCAATATCCGAAAGGGCATCCAGCCAGGCCCCTAAAGCCGCATAAATGCGATCTAATCCGAGCCCGTTATTTTAGCGGGGCCCCCAAGACGGAGCGTCGTATGACATGGATCACCCCGAGGGCTTGGATTACAATGCCTCTTGGACAGAGATCGCCTCGCTGGCGCCGGGAGCTTGGTTAGACAGCGGTGTCATCTCGCACTACGTGCAAATTCTGAGGCGAAGGTGTCGGGAGCATCCAAACATCGGTCCGCGCGTGTTTATCTTGGATGCTTTTTTTCATCAGCTCCTAGTACAAGAGTGGCACGACTGGGGCAATGCAAGGAAGGGGAGAACCATGGCCCAGTGGAAACCGTCCCCTAACCTACAAGCATATCTTGCTAGGGATAGTCCAGTGAGCGCAAGTGTTGCCGACGTGTTTCTAATCCCCTTTTTAGGGAATGCCCACTGGTACTTGGTTTGCTACGAACCATTACAGAGCACGGTTTCAGTCGTCGATGATACCGACGTGATGCCTGTGATTGATATGTACCGAGGCATAGGCCAGTTGGATGCCATGGTAAGATCCTGTTTCCTTCTTGTTGTAACTTGCATATTATAAAACTGATTAATCTTATTTTGCTAGCTATGTTTAATGCTTATTATGGTTCTCGCAGAATCTTTTTGCTGCCCTGGTCAATGGTAGGCGTCGGGAGAAGGTATCGCGCAGGCCGGTCCTCATTTTCCGATTGAAGAGGAGTAGGCCCAAGCAACATAATTCCTCGGACTGCGGCGTCTTCCTCTGCATGTACATGGATTACATTTGCCGGTCTGAGAGCCTCAAGAAGACTGTCTGGAGCGAAGAATGCATACAAGACTTTAGGTATAGGATTGCTTGGCAAATTATGAATGGCCGGCCTAGAGCTATTAGGTTTATTGTAAATCCGTGTAAGGAACATCATTCCCGCGAGAGATGATGTTCCCCAATTCACATTGTAACGTTACAACACTTTTTTTAAAAAAATTTATTGAATGCGATTGATTTTATTGACCGATATGATTTAACGGTGGGAAACCAAGTGTTGGATATCTGTCTGTTGGATATCTGTCTATCTGCAGGGCAAGTGTTCAAAAAATAACCAAGTGTTCGATAATCAGTGTTTCTGCCCGGCCGTCCGCTACATAGTATAGCGGACGTAGAGAACCAAAAAAAAAAAAACTAAGTGTTGGAGAGGTGGGTATTCTGCGGGGCCGTCCGCTACATAGTATAGCGGACGCAGAGAAGTCAACCAAAAAAAACTAAGTGTTGGAGAGGTGGGTATTCTGCGGGGCCGTCCGCTACATAGTATAGCGGACGTAGAGAAGTCAACCAAAACAAAAAAAAAACTAAGTGTTGGAGAGGGGGTATTCTGCGGGGCCGTCCGCTACATAGTATAGCGGACGCAGAGAAGTGAACCAAAACAAAAAAACTAAGTGTTGGAGAGGGGGTATTCTGCGGGGCCGTCCGCTACATAGTATAGCGGACGCAGAGAAAACAACCAAAAGAAAAAACTAAGTGTTGGAGAGGTGGGTATTCTGCGGGCCGTCCGCTACATAGTATAGCGGACGTAGAGAAAACAACCAAAAAAAAACTAAGTGTTGGAGGGGGTATTCTGCGGGGCCGTCCGCTACATAGTATAGCGGACGTAGAGAAGACAACCAAAACAAAAAAAAAACTAAGTGTTGGAGAGGTATTCTTTAATACCTTAGGTTTCTAATGTTGTGCTGCGCAGTGTAGCGGACAGTGTAAGAAATCACATATAAAAAAATGATTGTAAAGGTTATTACAAACGAGTCATTACTAAAATATTATTACAAAATGTCCGACACTTTTGATGGCTCATAAAAGATTATTACAAAATATTCAGTACACTAAAGTTCCACTGCAGCTTGTTCGTCCTCATCCTCGGCATCATCTTCTTCCCCGTCTTGCAAAGGCACTGGACTTATCCCCAGTGCCTTGTAATGGTTCCGCTTGTCGTGGTCGGTCATTTTGTTGCACAATGCACACCTTCTCAGCTTTTTTGGTTGAGTTGCCGTCTCAATAGAGCTTTTCATCCGCGTAGATCTCTTGCGGCCTTTCGTTTGCGATATAATTGGATCCGAAGGCCGGATATCATTGTCGTCTCCCTCCCCCGGCTCGTCATCTTCTGATCCCGTCGTAGGCTCGGTGTCAACCGCATTGCTGACTGAAGCTGCTTCCAATTGGTCGACGATGGGCTCTTGCTGCTGAGCTACCTCGAGGAGATGTTTATATCCGACCATTGTAGCAGCACCCTTTACGGACAAACGGGTGAACATCGTCACCAGATGATTATACCGCAACGTCTCTGATTCTTCAAAGTCAGTATACGGGTGCTCCGGAAAGGAAATGGTACCGTGCAACCTGTTTGCACCTTTCGTCCACCGTGGCAGGACGTATTTATCGGGGATTGTCCTGATATTCTTCTGTGTGAAAAACCGCAGAATGTGTCTACACAGGATGCCATGGAACTCAAACTTCTTGCAAACACATGTCACCGAGTCCGTCAATGTGTCGTGGGTCACCGTATAAATTCTGCGCAGCTTCTCAGGGACGAGGTCATTCACGAGCGAATAAACCTTGTACTCACGCGACGACTTTTCTGCCACCTTGTATATACTGTATCGGCCCGATTTTTGCAGCTCTACTTGGTATAGCAGGAAGATCTCCTTCGTATAGACTTTGGCACCGTTCAGCTCCAGCGGGGTCTCAAGCAACCTTCTCCTTTGCTTGTACGTGGTTGCAAAGTCTGCAGCCCTTTCTTTCACGAACAACGACGCAACCGCTTTTTGTGCTGATGTGACGAAACTCTTCAAATTGGTAGCTGTACCCACATAACTATCGAACGTGGCATTCATAGATTCACTCCTGCCCGTCGTTTTCATGCCCGCAGAAAAATGACTTCTCGTGTAAACGCCAATCCATTGCTCTTTGAGCCCGTACAAGTGCTGGAGCCACTCGTTGTCTTGCAATGAGTAATCCCGAACAAGCTTTTCCCACCTCTCCTCGAATTCCTCAATCGTTAATGACTTGAGGACGCATTTGTCAAAATCCTGTTTAAAGTCTGGATACTTTGCGTACATGTGATGCAGACGTTCCGGGTATTTGTTGCTTATGTGCCAAGTGCACAAGTTGTGTCGAGTATCTGGGAAGACGGTAGCAATAGCCTTCTTCATTGCCAAATCTTGATATCGGTTCAATTCCAGAACAGTCGCTCTCGTCCCTTAACAAGGCGAACCCGAACAGGATGGAGTGATAATGATGATTGACGCCCGTGAAAGGAGCGAACGGCATCGAGTACTTGTTGGTACGGTATGTGGTGTCGAAAGTCACGACATCCCCAAAATGCTTATAAGCTAGCCTCGAACGACCGTCGACCCAAAAAATTGTGCTAACTCGATGCTCGTCGTCAAGTTTATAGTCGAAGGTAAACTGCGGGTCCTCCATCTGCATCCGTTTCAATAGGCTCATTGTCGCTTGCGCATCATTGAGGTCATACGCGGCTCGTCTATGGGTTCGGACCGCGTTACGAACGTCTGTCGTGTTAAAGTTTAAATTTTGAATTCCCCCAGCCTGTTCAGCAAGAACATTAATCATGTCGGTAGGTCCTAGCCGCGCATCGCTCATTGTGTGAATTAGGCTCCTCGCGACCTTACCCATCTTCTTGTGTTGATGCATCTGACTCACCTTAGAAGGGGTTACTAACGGGTGATTGTGTGCCAGTTCCAGGCTGGTAATAAGCCAATGATCTTGTTTGGCTTTATAGCTTACGAACATCTTGACCTGGCAATTCGTGCGCGCAAAGCAATCCCGTCTTCTCCGCGCATACCCTATTTCGTCATCATCACTGTCATCGTTGCCTACGCGTGTCTCATTTTGCACTGGGTTTCTGCCCCTATGACACTCGTATAAGCGAGAGCATATCCTTTTCGATACGCTGCTTGTTCTTGTAGTTTTTATTCTAATGCCAAAACCAACCCTCAATGAATAAGCTCGAAAACATTCTCCAGCTTCTTCCAACGTTTGAAAGGTTCGTCCTAGATACGGATCACTAGCATCTACGGGGGTGCTGGAGCTCGACACGAAATCAGACATTGTGAAAAAGACCTATGTAGAAATAGAATACGCTTATTATCTCAAAATTATCTTGACGATTAGACCGATTTAGGATACCATATACATAATCTCAAAAGTGTCTCCCATTTTGCTAATTATATATTTACTGAACATAACAAATTAAAATTACTAAGATAAACGGTAGCAAGATCACAAACTTTACCTTGCTTGAGTGATGCTTGAACCAAGTGTTACTCGAAGCTTGAAGGGTGCTGAAAATGGAAGCAAGTGAATCTGAAAGCCCGCAAAAATTTTGCTGAAAGAGCCGAGAATTAGGGAGACTTTCTAGGCGACCGAGGGGACAGTTCTCGGGGCTCTGACCCGAGACTTTATAGGCGACCGACGGGACAGGTCCTGACATGTGTCAGCCTAGAGGGCGTCCGCTACACTGTCTCGCGGACGCCTTTTTCCTGACACATGTCAGGAACAGAAAGGCGTCCGCGAGACTGTATGGCGGACGGGGATCAGTTTTGGAAAAAGGCGCGATCTGGACCGTCCATCTTTCAGGATGGACGGTCAGATCGCGCTAGCAAAATACCCCATTTTGCTAGCGCTATCAACGGATCAGCTCCCATATATATATACCTTTAACTTTTTTGATAAACAGTCTTTTTGCCCCAGAGAGTTGGATGACAACTTGCAGAAGGCTTTCCACGAGTACCTTGAGATCAGGGGGCTCAATCCTAGCACCGCTAACTTCTTGCTCCAGTGCATGATCAGCAAAGACAGCAGCGAGTATGTGCAGTGGCTAAAAAACCTCAAAAAAATTGTGGAGACCTAAAACATTTTGGGTAGGAAACTGAGTTTTGGATTGCTCTACAGCGGATAAGTATCATGTCGGAGTGGGTATTTTGCACTTAAAAGTTGTTGAAGGCCTGTTTAGGTGTAGAGAATATAATAATTTGTAGTCTGTTAAGGCGGCTTGTGAGCTCGAATTTTGTTATGGAGAGCCTATATTGCATTTGGGAACAAGCGGAGACTTGTACCAAATTGGACTGAACACTTTGTGTATATAGCCTTTGACTCTTGGGTCGTTCGGTTCAGTTAGTTTAAATCTTGAAGATGTCTTCCATTTGAATGCGCCAATATATACAGGACATGCTCTTCGTATTCCCCAAATGCAGGGGAGATGTCTCGATCCTTCCACTTACAAAGTTAATTTTCCATTTCCTCAACTTCTGTGAACGATTTTATTCAGCAGCTAATCCTCATAACAGCAACAAACCCTGTACAGGCAACATCATGAATTTCAAGGTTGAAAATGAAATTGGCAACAGAAAAGCATTAGCTCTCTGGTAACTAAAACTTTGATTGCTTATGTAGCACCTGTTACTGCTAAAAATATGTCCCGCGTACGTTGCGGAACCCGAGCCTGGACCGATGACCTGCAAGACAGAAAACGAGTGACCGCCGGGTGGGGTTCCTGGCGGAGAACTCTCCGATGCTTAAGTCAGAGCGCAGCTACAAGATAATAACTCTGAAAAAGCATGAAAGACACAATGTGTATCTGTGTGTAGTCGTTATACCTGGGGGATAGACCCCTTTATATAGCGGTAGGAAGAAGAGCCCTAGTAAGACTGGGCCATAGGCTAGATGTGTTAGGATCGCATTAGGATCCTTGAGGATCACGTCCTGATCTCTGATAAGATAACTATCAGTCTTCCCAGTTCAACTAGGATTGCCGGTATTCCCCAATTATTGAGAGTTTTATTTGAGGTATATCATATGCCCCCCACTTCCTTAGCCAAAATGTTTGGCTGAGGAAGTTTATACCTGGTGTCTTGAGACACACGTCAGATTTGTAGGGGATTCTCCATCTGCTTGTAGGGGTAATAATATTTCTCTACTCCATGTGCTCGGACCGAAGCTCTTGGGAGCTTAAGCCTTGAAACTTTGCCCGAGTAGGATGCTAGAACTCTAGCTCTTGAGAGCTAGGTCTTTCGAATGTCGCCTAAGTAGGCTACTCGGAATCATCTTTGGGAAGATGAATCATGGGATCTCAGGATCCATTAGAGGTTGTGCCCCACGTTAGCCTCTCTAGAGAGAGGACACATAGCTGTGCATGCAAGTTGTTACATGTGCTAAGTGTTTGAATGTCCCCTTGAGGGGTCACCTCTCATGTGGATGGTGTTTGTTTTGTGCAAGTGTGTGTTCCTTAGCTTGAGCTGACCACATCATGCTTGCGTTTTACTTTGACGCGAACCCTTATCGTCAGCTAAGGGCTGGCAAAGAGGCCTCGCACTCACGCTCGGCCAGGTTTCGAATTAACAAAACAGGGTAGGGTGACGAACTCCCACTTGGTTTTGCTGTTTCACGGGTTAGAACTATAGCTAAACCGTTCGGATAGAACTTGAGCTCTATCCTGTCACCCTTGAGGGTGTTACCCTTGAGGGTGTTCGTCCCTTGAGGGACCGCCCTAGAGGGCTAGTGGAACGTAGAGTTCAGATAAGCGCCCTTGAGGGCTAATGGAGCACATAGCTCATGTAAATACCCTCGGAGGGTTGACGAAACTTAGAATTCTCGTACGTGCCCTTGAGGGAGTATGAAGCGTGTAGCTCATGTAAATGCCCTGGGGGGCTGGACAAAACTTAGAGTTCTCATCATACGTGCCCTTGGGGGCGGATGGAGCACAAAGTGCTCTGATTTGCCAGTTGTATTGGTAGCATGCGCTGGTGTGAATGTTTGACCGTGATAGTCGGTCACTGTATGACCGGATATATAATTCCGAGCTCGGCGGCAGGATACTGCTGCAAAAACCCTTAAGTTGCCGGGTGCTGTGAATTTGTTCCTTGCTTGTGAAGTGGTTTTTGCGTCATTGTTGATGCTTAGGAGCGCAGTATAAACCCTTGCAACAAGAAAAAGTACGTGACTGAAAAAACAGCTTTTGAAGTAAGAAAGCATATAAAGTGCAACTATGTTTTTAACACAGAATTAAAAGCAGTGTTCAGACACCGTGGCCCTATTAGGGCTTTGTCGGTTAGCCGACAGGGGGTGTGCTGCACTGCGTGTCGCAGGTGAGTTTAAAAATTCACAGCAGTCGGGAGTCTCGACTTGCGACCTGCTTGCGCTAATTGGCGCAATTAGATAATGCTAAACCACAATATAACGTAAGTCTAGCTAATAGAAGCGCACTGGAAGTAGCCTTCGAAAGGCTTGCTAGCGCCCAAAAATATGTAGTCGCTGTATTTTTAGCAACGCATACGTGATCAAATATGCGCTACTTTAAGAACGTGTAGCGTATTTTTTAACAAGAAAGATTCCGGGGTCTTTAAATCTAAATAGGCTTTTTACGGTTAAAAGTTGAATACTCTTAAGAGCGCGCGACCTGACCACTTGTCCCCTCGTCTTTGACCGAAAGGCCATTATGAAGGCAAATCTGGCCACCGTCCAAAGGCAGCGGCGTAATTCCGGGGAACGTCGCAGCGGTGATGGCAGCGACGGTGGGGATTGCCCGCTGCGGCGGTGCTGGTGGTTGTCGCAAGGGACGGAGCTGCTCCTGTGCCGTGGTAGTGCAGATCTGAACTAACGGCGGGGCCACGGCGAGGCAGCACTGTAGATCCGGCAACGGGGTTAGAGGTTGACGGCATGGTTGATCTGCTTCTTCTTTCCCTTTTTTTCTTTTCTTATATTCGGTTGGTTGTTTGTTGCAGTAGCTTCGCGGCGGCTTCGTGGAGACGGCGGTGGTTTTGTGGCGGATAACCACCGATTATGGTGGACGTCGGTGAGGTAGATCTTTCGGCTGGTAGCGGTGAAATGGCGATTGCGCCGATCAGAGCTTTAGCTCGTCGCGGTCATGACGAGGCTGATGGGTACTGTCGCCCATTGCGGTGGTGGCGTCTCAACGGCACGTCAATGGCGCTGCCATGGTTGCGATGGTGACGGTGAGCCGGCGGTGAGGCGGCGCCGTAATGGTGAGGCAGCCTTGGTTGTCGACGGCTTCTTGCCCGAGGTAGATGGCATGGCTATGGCGGCGCTGCCATGGCTTCTTCATCTTCTTTCTGTTCTTTTTTTTTCTTTTGAGTTTGTTGTGATTATAGACTCGTAGTGGCAGCGTGGCTGTTTGTGCTGCTGCAACTCCAGCGGCGTTGTGTTTCTTGGTGGTAGATTGTGATGGGTTTCAACGGGGCTTCTTGCGACAGCTGCATCGGTGTAGGCGGCGGCGTCATTAATGTTGGCCGCGACGGCGTTCACCGTTAGCCGCTCCGGCGTTCACCGTTTTCTTCATGTGAAGGGAGAGAGATCGCAAAGAGTTACGATTGCCGGTGAGTAGTTGAGGATGGCGGTGGCGCCTTGTCCCATGGGCATGGCGGTGGCGCTGTGGTGCCTTTTCCTCTATTTTTTTATTTTCTGATCTTCGTGATGTAAGCCGTGGGGGCAGTGGCATGACCGCGGCACGATGGTATCTGCTTCGGCTTCTTCATGGCGGTTGCCGGCGGTTTATGGTGCCCGCGGCTCCGCTATTGCTTTTGCGTGATCGGATTATTGACTTGCGGCCGCGGTGAGTTGTTTGGCTGCTAGTTGCAGAGCCATCCCACCGGCCAATTCCTTGTTGACGTAACAAGGTTGCAATTGCTGGATTGTTTGATGACGGCGGGGCCATTAGTGGCTTGACTGCTGGTGGCAGCTTGTTCTAATAATTTCTTATTCTTCTTTGTTGACACAGCAGCCCTGCTGTGGTGGCGCAGTTGATCGCTGTGGCGGTGCGGCTGCTTGCTACTCCCGTTGACGGTCTGGCAGTAGAAACTTGTGATAAATAATCTGAAACTTCTAAACTTCAAATTTTCATTGTGACGAAAATTGACTTGGAGACCCACGGCGGCGGCACTTGTGTTGGTGGTTCCGACGCTTTGCCGCCGGCCGTGGAACTAGTGCTTGAGTTTTCTTGAGGTCGATCGGTTAGGCTAACGGGTCCCACGGATGGCGCCAAAATGTTGCTGCTAAAAATA
The DNA here is from genome assembly GCA_033070095.1 of Escallonia herrerae. Taxonomy (NCBI): domain Eukaryota; kingdom Viridiplantae; phylum Streptophyta; class Magnoliopsida; order Escalloniales; family Escalloniaceae; genus Escallonia; species Escallonia herrerae. The sequence goes on along the minus strand of JAVXUP010002461.1, from coordinate 115,116 downwards.
TGTCCCGCGTACGTTGCGGAACTCGAGCCTGGACCGATGACTTGCAAGACAGAAAACGAGTGACCGCCGGGTAGGGTTCCCGGCGGAGAACTCTCCGATACTTAAGTCAGAGCGCAGCTACAAGATAATAACTCTGAAAAAGCATGAAAGACACAATGTGTATCTGTGTGTAGTCGTTATACCTGGGAGATAGACCCCTTTATATAGCGGTAGGAAGAAGAGCCCTAGTAAGACTGGGCCATAGGCTAGATGTGTTAGGATCGCATTAGGATCCTTGAGGATCACGTCCTCATCTCTGATAAGATAACTATCAGTCTTCCCAGTTCAACTAGGATTGCCGGTATTCCCCAATTATTAGGAGTTTTATTTGAGGTATATCAGCACCCATCTTTTTATGCAGGTTATGTCCAGTGATGATGCCACTTTCCATGGCAATTGAGCCTTCCAATTGGGTAATCCTCCCAACCCTTTGGTGGAAGCCATTTAGACATTGCATTGGGGAGCATCCAATCTTGTGGTTGCTAATCCACAAAGCCTTTAGCAACATATAAAACCACGCACAGATCCAATATCCTAGGCGTCAACTCCCAGGTGCAAAACACTTTGAACAGGAAATGGTCATCAGATTGCCGTTTTTCACGCTAGTATATCTTGTGACCCCTCTCTCTCCCTCTCGCACACACCTAACACAAACACAGACACACAAGATGGTACCAGAGTGATCACGAAACCTTTGCATTCCTCTGCCATGCCAAAATTTTAACACCTGAACCGCACTTGATCTGCATGGTTTTATGCCCGTATGGATACTGAAAATGAACATGGACCGAAGGATTTTGAACTCAATACGGGAGCCAAGATGCCGGCTGTCGGCCTAGGAACGTGGAAAGCTCCACCGGGTGTAGTCGGTGAAGCTGTCATCACTGCTGTCAAGGTTTGGTGCAATGAAGTCTTGAGCAAATCAGCCATTCGTTATTCCTTCCAATATCAATAGAGGCAACTTTGAAAAGGATTTGATTTCTCTAACTTTGTGTTTTTATCGCTAATGATGAAAGATTAGTCTATACCGTGTCTTATTATTGTTAATTCGTAACTCATTTTTGCCATTAAGAACACAAAGTACTAGTCTTTTCGTACGTATGGACAAGTATGTGTTTGTTTAAACTTCAGATATTCCCCTAAATGTTTTCGCTCCTGCGATAGCAATGTGTTTGGCGGAAGGAGGCCACACCAGAGGCCTTGCGGGGCGTGCAGATACTGGCCTCTGGCTCCCATATTGTCGGCGACTCCCCAAATGAGTGGGAAAAGAAAAAAAAAAAAGTCTTCAAAGATCAAACTAGTGCAACTACTGTCTTTGTAAAACTCCTTTGCAGTTAAGAATTTAATCAATGAGATCCCGTGTTATGCAGGCAGGTTACAGACACATCGACTGTGCTCGAGTTTATGACAATGAAAAAGAGGTAGGTTTAGTTTTCGCTCCTTCCAAACTCTGTTCCAAGTGAAGACCCTTCCTGAAATTGTAAAAGATCAATCGACCCAATTAAATTCGACATTTTTTGCGTTTGTTCTGATTCAAACCGGTCAGATAGGGGTGGCTCTCAGAGAACTATTTTCCACCGGGTTTGTGAAGCGCAAAGAAATGTGGATTACTACTAAACTCTGGTATGTTAAGTACATCATTTGTCTGTTTATTCTTGATTTCGGTTTGATATCTTGGTGATTACGAAGACATGTTGTTTGTCATTATCATCCGAATGGTTATTCATACTTCATTTTGAGCTACATAATGATGGACCAGTTTAAAGCAGTACAGTTTTAAGCTTACCCACAAATATGTTTAAGGTGATCTCTATCTATTTATGGTGTAAACTTGACATCAACAGGTGCAGTGACCATGCACCCGAGGATGTCTCCAAAGCACTGAGCAAGAGTTTAGAAGACTTGCAACTAGACTACATTGATCTATACCTTGTATGGCTTGTGCCGCTTCACTTCCAGTATGTTATTAGCATTGAAGTTCACTGAGGTTTGTGATTTTTTTGAGTTTTTGTTGCAGATGCATTGGCCATTTCGAACAAAACCTGGTTCACGCGGATGGGATCCTGATGTCATGACTTCCTTGTGTCTTCCCGAAACATGGGCTGCAATGGAGGGTCTATATGCATCTGGTCAGGCGCGTGCAATTGGCGTGAGCAACTTCTCCACGAAGAAGCTGCAAGACCTGCTCACTTATGCCAAAGTACCACCAGCCGTTAATCAGGTGGAATGCCACCCTGTCTGGCAGCAGCCTGGCCTTCACAACTTGTGCAAATCGACTGGTGTTCACCTCTCGGTAGGATCTAAGTTCAGCAGTTTAATCGCCAATATAATGAAGAATTGAAAGTTTTGGGACTTACTGATAGATCTGTGCAAATTACGTACACAACGTAGTGCCATGGTTTGTATACATTGTTAGTACCTTTTAGCATTACTCAAATGAGAGATCTGACTTGTAGTCTCTTTGATAGGCTTATTCTCCCTGGGATCTCCAGGGTCTTGGGTTAAAGGTGAGATCTTGAAGGAACCTATGCTGATTGAGATTGCAGGGAAGTTGAACAAGTCGCCCGCACAGGTAGCGCTCCGATGGGGTGTTCAAAGTGGTCACAGCGTCCTCCCAAAGAGTGTAAAGGAGTCTAGGATCAAGGAAAATCTCAATTTGTTCAACTGGTCCATCCCTCCTGAACTCTTCTCAAAGTTCTCTGGTATCCACCAGGTATATAGAAACACATGCATGCCTATGATAAATACTACTGCGCTAGTTCTTATAATTGTGCAAATGAAATCTAATCGCCAGCTTGATAACGGATTTTTCTGAACCTTGTGCTGCAGCAAAGGCTCCTTCGCGGAGATTTCGCAGTCCACGAGAGTCGTAGCCCCTATAAAAGTCTTGAAGAGCTATGGGATGGTGAAATTTGAGAGAACAGATGGAATTGTTTCAACTACCTTACTCCACGAATAATACTGCAGAAGTGCAGATATCCAATAAATAAGTTTTATCTCTTTCAGTGTTCATTGCCAAATAATGAGCACCATATGCTTCTATAATTAGCGGTAGGGGGATTTGCTCCTCTTGTCATAGCAAAATGTTGCAAACCAAAATCATATGACCAAGCAAACACAAAAGTAGTAAGGGTATGAAATACCCGCTCAGATTCATAAGGGTCAAACCAAAGCTCGTATATAGCCTGTACCATCTCATCCAGTTTCTATAAGTTGCACTAAAAAGCTAACTCTTTTGAATCCCAAATGATTAAAGAACATTTTAAACTCAGACTCCCTTGATCGGTGACTACTTTCCAGGCGTTGAGGACTTTATCGTGTAAATCGACTACTTTGCACTTCTTCCAAATTAAAGATGTCGGACATCTGGTCATTCGGACCTTCTAGTCTTAGCAGCAAGCACAGCCTGAGAGCAGAGCAAGAACATGCTCCAGAGCAGAAGGTTAATACTAATTACCGACAACTACACCTTAATGCAGTGTAAAAGACCAAAATGAAACCAAGTTTTGTTCCCGGATGCGTCAGAAATCCTTTATTGCCATTGTTCTAGTACATGTCGTTTAAATAAATGAACTGATATTTAAATAAATGATCTGATACTGGATTTGATAAGGACCTGGAGAAAGTTCTTTTCAAAGCTACCAGTTCATACAACATTTTGTCAATTAATTTGTTGAAAGGTGTATCCAGAGGTCTTGTTGGGGCTTAAAAATTGAATCTTGTGACAATAATGGCAAGAATCTCATCAAATGAACAAGCATGTATTTGCATATTTGTTCAATTCATATGAAAGAAAGCCTACATGTATACAAGGATATGACAATTCAGGCAGGTAAAATCTGCAAGGAAATGACATAACAATCTTAAGGAATATATAAGGGGTCAAAACAATTGATGCACTGGGACATTATTACAAAAAACCTAGTTAGTAAATATAGGTAACAGCAATATTGGCTGTAAATCAGGTAGAGATGCTGTAACAAAAGAATCATCTGTGCAGTAATTACGAGTCAAGGGCAAGGTTCTTGAAAGTGTAAGTGACTCCTTGGTCACCCGCCACCACTTGTCCACCACCTCTAAGGATCCTAAATACACAAGAGAAAAGAGCAACTGCATGGATCAGTTGTAACACAAGGGTTTAATGAATGACCTACGAAAAAGGTATGGCATGAGAACAGCCAGATATAGTTGACCAAGGAAACCATTGAAGAACGTGCGCAAGCATTCGATATGAACTTGGTACTCTGGTTCAAGTCATGTATATACTTGGGCAATGAATTAATGTGATAAGTTACTATAACGGATTAGAAAACTAGGGTTCGCGCAGCATTGTATTACTATCACTTTTCCTTCCATTAACCTTGCAACTGAAGCACATGCCACCATAGTGCAGCAAAGATTTGCATCCCTGTTTCGTCACATTCAAAGGCGGCAGGAAAAGACTCAGGCTAAAGGCTGGTCGTTCTACTGCCTCCCAGATCTCTACAAATTTGCTACATTACACTCTCAAAGAGACAAATCACACTTCCAGAACCAATATGCTAATTTAAGATTTCGCATTCCAGGTTATATGACAACAAAAGGCACTTTATATTCGCTAAGTAATTATAAAGACCGTGCAATTAAGCTGTCACAGGATGTTGATGACAAATGATCATACAAAATTCACATACCATCGTGTTGTCAAGAGTCCTTCTACTCCTACTGGACCTCGAGCGTGAATCCTGCTTGTGCTTATCCCGACCTTTCAGCCACCATATAGAACCAACATAAGAAAAATATGAAATACGAGAAGAAAACTAGGCATACTGCTGTCCATCATCAGGGTCAAATCTCATACCTCTGCACCAAGACCAAACCGTGCTCCGTCAGAAAACCTTGTGCTTGCGTTGTGAAAAACTGCGGCGCTGGCAAGGGAGATAGGAAGTCATAATGCAAGGTCAACGCAGAAAAGAAAGGGGAAGGAGATGTATGCTGATCCATTATTTGGAGAAATCAATGAGAAAAAATGCACTACCTGTCAACTTGATGTAGGAAATGTTCAGCAACATCAGTATTCTCTGTAACAATGCAATCAGTATGGGCACTGTAAAAAGAAGTCAAAGTGCATCACAATAAATCCGACTAACAGATTTTTTCGTACACAAAAAAGATGGATTAACATTAGCATACCTTCCATGTTTATGGATATGGTCAATGGCAGCATTGACATCGTCAACAATTTCAATGGTGCAAGCCCTCGAACTGTATTCATGATGAAGCGAGTCTGCTTTTGGAATGTCCAACAAAGAATGCGCTCGTGGTCCACCACACAGAGTAACACCTGCAGCAAATAAAGTATGGTGGAAGCTGTTACTTTGGTTGCTATACTAGTTTTACTTTTCCCAGTATTACTTCTTCCTGAGAGACCGTGAAGATATGGGCATCTCTCATCGGCCATGCATCATGTGGGTCAGAAATTGAATAACTGCCAGTTCTTCACGGATATACTAAACTAAAATTCGCATGAATTCAAACTTCTCCAAGGATTGCTTCACAAGACTAAGAGTCAATATTCAGCAAAGCCTTAGGCTAGCCCAACCAAATGATTAGCCAAGTATACACATGATTGTTGTACCTTCATGTTCAAGTTCTCTGATGATATCTTGAATACTACCATTAGAAGACAAATCCTCGTGTACGAGAAGTGTTTCCTAAGAAAGGCAAAATGAAGGTTGCTATTAGTCAAATGAAACAAGGGCTGCAAACAAACAAAAATCTGTAATGGTCACAATCAGAGACAGAATTTACCATCGCGTTACAGGCTGCAGGATAATCTATCTTCGCATCCAAGACAATGCGCTTTGCCATGTCCATATTAGCATATTTATCAACATAAACATGGCAAATTCCATCTGGGAAAGCGACACTGGAAGTTTACCTACACTCTAGTTTCTTGCTTCTTTTAAAGGTAAAAATGGGCGCACCCCAGTTGAAATGTTGTCTTACCTGCATGCCCAAGAACTGGTATTTTTGTTGAATTCTTTATTTGAGAAACAAGTCTATTGCTGCCTCTAGGGATCACGAGATCAATCACATCATCCAGCTGGAATAGAATGAAATCATTTAACGCAACATTTTGTTTGAAAATATAATCAAGCAAGTCGCTTAAATGCACACCTTTAGCAAATCAGGAATATCCTCTCTCGAAGTCAATAGTCCAATAAGTTTCTTTCCTACATTATCTGGGATGGCAGAGGTTATGACCTATAAAAGCAGATAAATTTTGGGAAGAGATGAAAACCAAGTTAACAATTAAGAAGAAGGAAAAACAACTAAGCTTCAGAGTACTTGAACGACAATTCTTAAATTCATGAGATCCAACCTTATACAGTATTGCATTTGAGCGCCTAGCTTCCTTCCCTCCTTTCAGAAGCAGACCATTCCCACTACGAATTGCCAATGAAGCAATCTGAACATACACTTAGAAAAGGTTAAAACCAAATCCTCAGGACAAACATAAGGAAACACACAGCAGCTCAACGAATTGTCGATCTGCTGAAGCTCAACTAGGAAACACACAACAGCTAAAAGATCATTGTTATACTGTTGCTTGAATTATATTCCAGCATGGTACCCCAGAAGGTGAAAGACTTCAGAGGTTGCAACTACAACGCATAAGCTCAAGCAGTGTAGACCAGCTTCAAATGTCCAGAGAAAGCCCCAAGCCGCCCACCCCACTACCCAACACACACACACACACACTTCTTCTTCTTTCTCCTTTCTTTGCAGCCAAAAGGGGATCTTTATAGGTGAAAAGAGAAAATGCAAAATTTACTACAACCCAAAGTAAACTTACATATAACTTAATACATACCACGACTATAACACTATCTTATCCTGGTCAACCTTTCCTAGTACACTTTACTGCATCATATGAGCATAATTAATCTGCAGTATGAAAGAGACCGTTTATTACCTGGACTAATGCATCAGGTCGAGACTCAAATATAATGAGTAGAACACCCAAAGGACATGATGTCTTCTCTAAGAGGAGTCCATCTGCAAGCTGGATGTAAAGATAGTTAGCAGATGTGCTTCCGTAATTAATGACCATGGCAACGGAGTTAGACAATTAGGATACCAGCTATGACATTGTCGAAGTATGACACGAGATACTTATGAAAAGATGGTTTTCTAACCCCCCAGAAAACAGGGGATTGCCTCCCTCACAAGGGCTAATCTTTTGTATGAAGACTCAAGTATAATTCTAAAAGCCAAATTCACATCCTTTCATATTTACAAATTTATTGTTCCTTGTGAAGTCTCACCTCTGTTTTTTTTAAGATGCGACCGATGGGATCTTCCATAGCTGCAAGCATACGTACAGATTTCACAAGAGCGGAGATCTGCAATATACGATTAGCTTTGAGAAGAATAGAAGTTGATGTTCAGGAGTAGTGATTGAAGCGGCAGGCTTTTGGAAATACCAAAAATTTGTTTTCAAAAGATGAAAAAGATATTTGGGTTTGTCCATAAGTTGCCAAAGCTTCGGTAAACAAACAAAAGAAATAATGAAATCCAACATGTTATCCATCTGAAACTAAAAAATCCAGTAATGAACAAACTACTTCTTGCCTTCGAAGACGTCAAGGTCAAACGAGCTACCAGTGACTCATCATATCTTGCTTCCCGTGCATCAGCAACATCAGCTTCATTCTCAACCTTGATAAAATTTTCATTAGCCTCCAGAGCATCAGCTACATCTAACAAAATTTTCTTCCTGTCATCTGAAGATAGGCCCTGCTCGAAATGGAGATTATTCTAACTTTTCAAATTACCATTGCCTGTATACTGTGAAAACTCCAACAATTATAACAGTAGATGTAACTTCCTACAACTGTCACGGCATCTCTAACCTGAAGCCTTCTGGAGGACTCGCGCGCTGCAATCGCCATATCATGCGCACCAACTTCAGTAAGCGGTATCCATAAATGGGCATCTTTGTGGAAAAGAGTGCCTACGCGTTCTCCATTTAGTACCTTTATAATATTGTCAGCAGCAAAGCCGCTTCCAGAAAGATGAAAACAATTTCAGAGAGTATCCGCAAGAAGTACAGATAACCAGCATACTATGACTACATGTAGATGACAAATTACCCTACAAGCAAACATGCTAATCTTCACATCAATATGAAAATCATGAGAGGAATAAATGAAGGTCGAGTTCCAAAAACAAGTAAGCGTTCCAAAAACAAGTAAGCTCAGAAAATGGCCAAAAACTGGTGAAAATTTGCTTTATAGAATGGGAAAAAACTGCCAACGTTTAAACAAAATTAAAAATCCTAAAGGCAAAACAAAGTAATGAAGAAGAATCCACTAACTCTTATGGAAAGGATTACAGAAAACAAAAATAGAAAGGTAAAACAAAGAGGCCCTAACTATTTCACATGTCCCCTCTGTTGAATAATCTATTTTTTATGGTTCGCAACAATTGGTACCAAAGACAAAAACATGGGTACCTATTCCAATTTAGTTTTCTCGTGAGATGAGCATGAGATGAGACTATATACCTGGCAATGACAACAGGAGTACCGGCATAAGCCGCATTTGCAGCAGCTTTTACTTTAGCATCCATGCCTCCTCTTCCCATCCTTGACTTATCACCAAATGTAATCATTCCTTGATGCTTTTCCTTAATGTATGTATGGATAAGCTTTGAACGTGGATCACTTGGAGGGCCACTATAAAGGCCGTCTACATCACTTAACAACACGAGAAGGTCGGTGCTCAGTTCCATAGCTAGTAGAGCTGCCAAACTGTCATTATCCCAAAAAATACCAGAAGAATCCTGAAAATGGTTTATGACCAGAGTTAGAAGAACTCTTCAGAACTAAATTACATTGTCTGTAGTTATATCGATCTACATAGAAATGCAAAAGGGACAACTGAAGCAGTTAGAATTATGGATAACATAAGACAGGAGTGGCCAGAGCCTCTTGCACTAGGCCGCCCCTAACATTTGACTGCATATAATGCTTCAACTCAAGGACTAGGGTCTGCAGCAAAAGTGGTGACGGGTTTGGTATCTGGCTGGCATTAATAGAAAACTTCGGAAGGGCTGCAAATGAACCAAGTCCTTCGTGAGAGGCTCAGCAATTAGCGAGTTAAGCTCATTCGTCATCTGATGGTAGGATACGAAATTGGCCATTCTCATGTTCACATGTGATATCAGCAGATATATCGAACAACTGACATATGGCATCCCATCTCTTCCTTTTGTCAGAATCAGCTAAGTCTCAATACAAGTTCAGGTGACCTTATAATTTTGATGGACATATTGTAAAGCATGATATACACTGTTGGGCCTATTTTTTAATCGCTTAAGCTTTTAGAGCAGATGGTAACTTAACTTGGTATTAGAGCTAAGGTTTGGCACGGTCTTGGATTCTATCCTTTCTTCATTTGGTTCTCCTTTATGATAGTGCAATTTGCTTGCATTTGGTTCTCCCTTTATGATAGTGCAATTTCCGCTCCTTTATTTGGGCACTTGGTGATGATGAACCTTAATTTGTTTATCATTGGTTTGTCTCTTCACATGCAATTGGGGGCTTGCGTTGAGGTGGGTGTTGAACACGTTATTAAATTGTTGGGCTCATTCTATAAGCTTTTAGAGCATATGGTAACTTAACATGGTAGAAGCATGCTTAACAACGATGCATGTGCCTGTCATATGTGTTCTGGAAATGCATAGCATTCAAGTTATTCTGAAATCTCTTTTAGCTAAGCAGAAATTCTCTTTCCAATTACAGAATAGATATAGTGGCTATTTTACATAACATAACCGTCTATGTACCTCGAATTAAAGTGCTCAAGATATATCTAATAGCAGAAGAAACTGACTCATTGTAACTCCCGACCTCTCCATGTTCATAAAATTTGTGCAATAATGTTGGTTCAATTTATGTAAATCCCGCCCTTTCTGGGCAGAAAGAGGTACACTTTCAACCACAAAACTGATTTTAGCCAGCATAGTGCTGGCAATCTTAATTTCCAGTCCGGCCTAGTCATGTGTAAGGTTGGAGTCTGATCTCAAAGACACTAACTGTAAATGCAGTACTCGTATGTTTTGGTCCCAATACCTGATGGCTTAAGCTTTTAGGTAACTTGTATACAGCGCCAATTCTTGTACTTGTCAAACAAGGGCACCATAATTAACAAAGGGAACTGGCATTGCGTAAAGAAAGCTTGCTATTCCTCTAAGCTTTTTAAAGTGCCTTTATGGGTAAGGCTTTAAGTCCCACCTGAATAATTCAGCCTTTCAATATATAAAACGCACGGCTAAGCCAGTTCATCAAAAAGGAAAGATAGAGAAAGGAGGCAATTGGATATTTTGTTACAACTCAAATCAATTAGGAATTCCATGTAAGGCAATGGACAATCTTCTCATGTGATTTCGATCATTGAAGTAATTCTTATCTTAGCGCTCATTTATACTCCATACAGAGGGAAGAAGAGAATAAGGATCAAAGCAGTAATGCCATTCATTTGCAAAAGGCAGAGAAATCGCAGAGCAGTCACATACTTCATATGGAGCTCTCCTGGTACTAATTGCATCGTTTTCATTAAAAACAGGAATGCTCCTCAGATCCAATAACGAATTCACTGTCTGACAAAGTTGCAATCTGAAATCTGCATGTTTGAAATCGTTGTCTGTGACTAGAAGTTGAGAAGAGGTGACATCCAGCTGTAAAAGAAGAGCTCAGTGTGAGTGCAACCCAAACAGAACCACAAATGACACCCATAAAGTATAATAGCTGGGTAATGAATGCTTGTAAAGTTAAACTTTCAAATAATGTCCAAAAACAAATGTTCAAGTACAGGAACAGTCTCCGATTCTACCTGGCTGAACAAAGTGTCATAGAGTGCCATGAGACCGTTCTGTCCAACTGCTGCACAAGCCTTCCCATCAAGTTCAACTTGTGGTTTTTGAAGATCAGCAAAACTGCAGGATAATTACGGGTTTTTTTAGAAGACAGATATCCCAGTCTATGAGTAGCATCTCATCTTAAAGGACAGATCATCTGATAAATGTTATACTCAACGCAGTTCAGATCTTGGAAGCAGTTCATTATTCTCAATTTTTTTTATTAGAAAAGTTATTGTTAATAAATGTTCAAAAACGTTGTACGTTGGCCACTATCAGTTATTCTTGATATTCATTCGTTGTGACAAACCGTCCTAACAACATATCTAAAAATGCCGAGTGACAATAGCTTTTGAGCCTCATATTGTATTATGGGTAATGCAGAATCTCATAACCAACAAAAATCATGGGAACCTGCTGTTGACCAATCTCCTGTATTTGAGCCTTTGACGACCAGCTCCAACAGCACCTGAAGTCACTAAAATTATCTCAAAGCCTCGGGAGTTCAGTTTCTCAAGCTGCAGGCAGATCATTCATGACATTAAATACGCAAAAAAATAAGCCAAGTTGGATCAATAAGGAGAAAACATGCTCGACAGCTGCAATTGAGGTAGGCTTGTTACATTTTAATTTAGAAAGAAGGAATATTGCAGAATATCGTACGAAAGTTAAGCCCCATTACACAGTCATTAAGAAAGGTATGGCATGAAAAATAAAAGAACAACGTAGCCATTTGGCATGCATAGTCCTATTCGTTTGTGTGCATTTTCCCGTTTCCCCAATTTCCTACAATACTAGGGCCGGGGTTCATCATACGAACAAAGAAAAGCACACTCTAAGAAATGTGTTTAAAGATTAAAAAAAAGGGGAAAAACTCAAGAAAAGAATTCATGAAAAGCCTGATATACCTGTTCAAAAATAGCTCCAAGTCGGCCAACTGCCAATCTTCCATCACTTCGTGTAACCACAGCTGTTCCTACCTTTAGCAAATTTAGAAATGGGTTACTAACCACATTGCAATTATAAAATCAGCAAGATGGATTAATAAATGCAATACAAAAGAATCAGCAATAATTTGGATCTTGGGCGAACTTTGGAAATTCTCAGTTGAGAGAGGTTGGCAAAAAGCTGTTGATACTTTATGAACAACTAAAAGCATTCAAGCAGTTTGAACATTAAAAGGTGATTCAGAGTAAACAATTTTTTCCACGTGAATAACCTCAAGCTTAAGTTTACTGTTTGGTCGGTTACTGAGCATGAGTTAATACCATCTGATATTCATTCTTAAAGCACATTGCTTCCTCACCTCTAAGTTTTCCTCACTAATACAGTGCTCTTATGCACAAAATGGGGAACTGGTTGCTCAACCAGCTGCACAGTCCAGTTCTGAACCTCTCAGTCCTTAGCTTAATTGCTAACGTGACCAAAATCACTACTTCAATACGGGAACTGGTTTCAATGGCTTATAGGCTTACAGAAATAGTACTTCGGTCCCATAGAAGCAGGGCAGAGTTTGTAAGACTCCACAGACATAATCGACTATGGAACAAATGAACAATAGAAAGCAATTTCATACGATGAACAATGTCTATTACTCGTTAAGCCTGCTTATGACCTGCAGTTTTATTATCTCTCAAATTTTCATTTTTTACTAGTCTAAGTCTTGCTCGTCTTCACAAAATATATCGTAGCATGGTGCAAAATAGTCTTAGCGTCTCTTTTAAGTTCTTTGTCACATTGTTAACTAAAGATCTCCCATTTAACATCTTTATCCCTTTATCTTTCGAGTTTAACAAATAGGGACTTGCCTTTGCGGATACCTCAATCTGTAGTCAATAAGTATTCATTATACTGCAATACGTTCTGTCATATAGTCGCATTCTGTCCCATATTATAGCACTGCGTTCCTCTCAGAATGAAGCTAAAATTAAAGTGAAAGGCTGCATTCCTCTGGCCATTAAAAAATCTCCTTTTTCCGCTTTTGTGAAAAATTTAGACTAGTTACTATCAATCTTTTGAACAGCAAGCTTTACTTGCTCCCATTTAACTTGCCTTGTAAGGGCCTAATAAATGGCCAAGAGACCCTGAAGCTTTCGGCATTCTCAAGGAAAATCTATAATCATATGACTCTCTCTCTCTCTCTCACACACACACACACACACACACTCGTCCTCTGCACTTTTCAAAGGTCTAGATATTCTCCTATGAAGCAATATTGAAAGACACATATATACTTCTGCCAAACACCCAATAAATTCACCCATGAATTCAGTTGATTCGTTCAAAGTACAAAGCCTTCGGCACTAGCAATTTTACGAGAGTCTGCAAAATCTTGCAGATAAACAGCATTATGTTCAAAAGGGAAATTTCTGCTCGTAACATGACGTTGCCTACTTAATTCGCGACTGACCAAATTTTCCATATCCGGCCACCAATTAATTACTTCCCAAAAACAAGTAAATTAATAAAGATGCCCACCAACGAATTTCCACATCCGATGAATGCCCACAATAAACCAAAAGTTCCAAATAACTGCTAAACGCTGCATTACAAATTTCTCACAACAATTCCTTGGGAATTTGGTCAATCCAAACGTAAACCAACGTAAGAATGCCTTGATCCGGCTTGCATGCATGCATATTCATATGCAAGATACGTTAAGAATGACACATTATAATTACGTAAATAATTTCAAGAAACCAAAGGGAAAAAGACAATGTACCCACGAACAAACGTACCTTAACGACGACGCGCTTGACATTCTTGACAAAAGCTCGGGAAGGATCCATGGCGGCCTTCGGCGGCGAGATGCGCCGGTGAGTCTACTCGTCCGGAGGAAAGGCGGGACCAAGATGAGTTGCGAAAGGAGTAGAGTGCCGTTCGCCGGTTTGTTCGTTTGAGGTGGTTCAAATAGAAACGACACTGAGGAACGAGGTTAGACGACGCACACTGCAAGTACAAATCGAAAAGGTTTGTTTGTCACGTGTTGGGATTCAGATCGAGACTCGACATTGGGAATGATCATATGAATTTCTTTTCTGCCGAAACTTCGGCTGCCGCCTTTTGAGCTAACCCAACAAAAATGTTTTGCGGACGAAATTTACTCCATATAAGTTACGCTTGGTGCATATATAAAAATAAAATTCATAATATAAATTTTATTATTAAAAAAAAGAATCATCACGGATAAGTGTTTATTGTTATATTCAATAAAGTGAATCATAAATTACAGAAATATAAGTTAGCAATACGTGTCTAAACGTAAGTTAGCAAAATATTATTATCGTATCAAACTTGACCTTTAAATTTTATTTTAATTTTATTTTTTTGATGAATTTTTATTTATGAAAATTAAACATAATTTTATAGGTAGTTACTTACAGATTAAGATTCTTATTTTGTGTTACTTTTTAAAAAAATTCTTAGAATGTCATTTGTAATCATTGTAAGTCACTAGTTATATAACACCAAAGATGTGTTACACCAAAACAAATTTTGGCTTAATAAATATTATAGATACATGCGCCCAGCCAGAAAAAAAAGTTTCAATGTGTTAAGCATCGTAATATCATCATTAGGCCCAAGCTTTGGTTTGAGAATGTATTGAATTCAATTCTTTCTGCTTGCGGTATTTGATCCCTATTTATAATAGTGCAATATGCACTCTGTTTGTTTGTACACTTGATAACTGCACCTTGATTTGTCTCTTCACGTGCAATCAGAGGCTTGCACGTGAGGGGACATATTAAGCATGATTATATTATTGGGTCCATTATCTAAGAACTTAAACTTTTAGATAACGATTACGGTGATAATGTGATACAACCAAGAGGTGTGATGAATGAGCGATAAGACATTGCTCTTCTACTGTCTCAAATCCCTTTGTCGGGTTAAATTTCACTCTCGTTTATGTCATGTCATATTTAATACCGTTATACTGTAAGTGATACAGAAATGTCATATAACTTCTTAGGTATAAAATTTCGTCACTTAAAAGAATAGTTTGTGGGATTTTTTTCCCCATGTTTATTAACTTTTATGTTGAGAAAGTGAAAAATGTTAATTTCACCTCCTTATATGTATAATTTCTCATCTATTTTTATTGCTCAAAACATGCTTTAGTAAAACAATTATTAACTTGACTTTTAACGCAAAATAAAAAAGAAAGAGCATGTAAGGGAGCAAAGATGGCCTCTCCTTTTTCAATTTGTTCTTTTTCTTATAAATTTTTAATATTCGATTTTTTTGGTGGCTCTCTCTCTCTGGTTGATTCCTTAATTTCAAATGCCGACTAGTACTTCAGTGTTCTTTGCGACCCATTTTTAGCATTAAACACCAGACACAACTAGAAGTAAAGTGTTAACATGAAAGCTGTTCAATTCATCGTAGTCTCGTGATTCTTTTTACGTGAAATATGTTTTTAAGGTACGTATCAGTGGGACTCATAAACTTACTTTTTAAGTTGGTCTGTGTGAATAATGTGGATTCACAAAAAGGGTAGTTATTTGAAGAATAATTTTGCAAGTATAAAGCATGCTACGCTAGTGTTTCTCAGAGCGAAGAGAAGTGAGATGGTATGTCTAAACTTTCTTCTGTAATGTAATTGTTTATGTGTAAAAGTTCGATAACTCTCGTTTATTTGTAAAAAAATTTCTTTAAGAAAAAAGGGATAGAATCTTGTGACAAAAGTATTTAATTTAGCTTTAGTGTTAATGGATATCTTGGTGTTGATGAATAGTATCATAGGTAACTTAAAACAATAAGTTTCTCCTAGCTTAACTTGCTATAGCAATATTTAATTAAAAGTCAACAATACCAGGCTTAATGTGTATTAAAGTCAAAAACACTCTTTAATTTGTATGTACTTTGAAACTCAATTAAAAGGAACGACCAAAAGTCAAAAATATTCTCAATATAATAAAATAAACCATTAAATTAGAAAAAAAAAGGAATTTAAATAATAAAAAGAGTTTAGCCTTTTTACACATATACACGTATACATATATGCGTCATCCATATATAGATATAGATAGATTAAGGACGAATTTTAGTATCAAGAAATATTGTATTGTTGTATGCCTGTTATGTATCTTGTGGGTGGCTTTTGATTTCACTACAATTTGGATATATATAACTGTTTGTATGCGTATAATCATGGCATGTCATGATACTCAAACTATTTGCTGTAACGCGCTATCAAAAGCGTGCTTTTATTTATGTTATTATCGAATTTATCAACAAAAAAAAAAGAACAAAGGATGTGCGTATGCGGATGTGCGCCCAAGTGGGAGAGAGATGACAAATTGGGAAACTCACCGGTACCTTCAAACCTGAATGCTCCTCAGATTCTTGAACTGACAAAGAAGAACGAAGCTCTTTGAAAGTGTGAGAACATAATATGCTTCATCAATCGGAGCAGAGGGGAGATGCCGGTTTATATGGCAACAAAGATGTGTGCCGGCCGGTTTGTATTCCCATTTGCAGCCATGTCTTTAAAAGAGGCCTTTGTTACCATTAATTCTTTTCAAGGTACTCCTTTTAAGAAGGTTTAGTACTCAAGAGTAAATACGTGTGGTGGTACTTGGCTACTTGATAATCGGGAAACTTTAGCTACATGTACGTGGTAGTGTTAGACTAAAGGCATAAATGAGGTGATTTTCTAGTAAACATAAGTCGGGTGCAGTACAAGCTGTGAGATCAAATGTGGGTAGGGCTACAAATGAACGAGCAGAGCTCGAGCTCGTATTCATCTATTTTGATTGTATTTAAGCTCGGCTCATGTTTGTCACGAGCTCCAAATCCATGCACGAACTCATGTTTAATTTGTGAAATTTAGTCGAACACGAGCAAAGCTTGTTGGAAATAAATCCTTTTGAAATTTTTTTTAGAATGAAATCACACTTTCTAACACAAAACAAGAAAATTACAATACACTATAAATAGTCATACGTTATAAGATAATAGGAAAAATCTCACCAAGTTATAGAATCAAGCTGAAATTTTCTCTTCAAAGATTGATTCGCGCCACACGGAATAAAATAGCTCGATGCGATGGGTTTCACGGCACGCAACCCCAAGATTAGTCTATAGTATTATCTTCGTTTGTACGCACTTGCAACAGAAACTCTAGAACAACTTTCTTGACTTTTCTCTTCCACAACTCACACAATATCAATATATGGGTACTAAAATTATAAAAGGTGTAAGAGGAAATTTTTGGGAGAAGTGTATGTATGCCTTGGTTTTCCAAAGGAATTTTGATATGTTTTTCAAGCCTTGGCCGAATCACTTTTTATAGAGGAGAGAGGATAGAATTCTTGGAAGCCAAGTAAATAAAAGATAAGGCTTTCTTAGTTGTCAAAAAGGTTGAAGGAGATGAACTCCTTTTTCTTAGTCAAAACAAAACACTCGGCTGAGTTCATTGAAAATAAGGAGATGTATTTCCATAGTTTTCAACTATTGAGTCAACCAAAGAAAAAAGGGGCCCACTTGCATTTATTTTGTTTTAAAACATTCAAAAAAAATATAACAATTCCTCACATGTTTCAAAATACAGACTCAGTAAAAGAAGAGAAAACGAAAGATTATGTATCGGCGAGGTATCACGTGGATTGAACCTTTCTTAGAATAAATGAGTAAGAATTCACTGAAATACAATGGTAGAGCGAGTACTCTTTTAACCAGATTTCGTTCTTGTGAACTGTGCATACTCACCACTCAAATAATATCTCTAGTCAGGGTTGTTCTTGTCAGTTGACGCTAAATAGCCATGCGTTGTGCCCTATATATTCTTGTGTGCTCTAGCGACATACCCAAATCCCATAGAGGCAGCCCAATCTCACACACGTATAGGTGATATCCATCAGGGAATGTGTTGCAGCTGAACACCCCGTCCCAATAATTAGGGACTATAAAACCATTAAGAGCTATATGCTCATCTTCATACACTGCAGCGATCACTATCATACACCATAGGGATAGACTTTTCTTTAAGGACCTCCTGCCTTAAAGGATATACACAAGCGACAGTGCCCATTAGACTCTATGACTTCGTTATCTCAAATTGCACGGGATGTACTGCCAGTGCAAGTCTCCACGGTTGTTTCAGAGCCGGCATTTTCAGCGAGCGGGAGGGTTTTGGATGACAGGAGGAGTCGTCTTAACCCCGAGTCGCTCGAGCTATGTGTATGTTGATGTGAAATACCGCGAGTAAGATAAATCGATTGATGATAGGAAGAGCAGTGACTCGGATATTGAAGTACTTCCGAATGATTAGGTAATTTCATTTTATTTTCCTTCTCTTAAGTTTTAAGAATAATTTTTTTTTCACAAAATATAATTTTTTTCATATATATAAAATAAGTTTTTACAAGCAACATAGATATTTTTTTGTATATATAAAAATTAGGTAACTTCGCCTGTTTATTTACAAGTAGCCGGTCCTAAGTCTGGATAAAAGGAGGAGGACCTATGAACACATTTATCTTCAATTTAACTCTATATGGACGTTAATAATTTATATACATTCATAAATTTTAACCTAACTTACTTCTTATTTTCTAACAAACACAACATATTAATATCATAGGTTCTTTTATACTCACTCATAACCATCCTATATACATATGAGAGTCATATATATATAATAAAATTTTGTATATGAGACTAAGTAGAGACAAAAATTATTAGTCAAAATCTATACTTATTACTTAAGATCGTCTGGGGAATTAATAACTCTACTCCAAATTTAAATTCTTATAAATTTCAACTAGTTTTTAGTGGTATATTATGATAAAAAAAAATTCAACTTTCGTGAAAAAGTAAAGTTTAATAGAATAAATTTGAAATAAACTGATTAGGATTTCAAAATATATGTTAAAACTTTATACAAAATTAAACTAATAGTATAAATTTGAAATAAACTGATTAGAATTGAAATTTTCAAAAAATGCTATTTATAAATTATAATGTTAGTAGGCCAAAAAAAAATTTGTCAATATTACATTAAATTAACATGTATCAATCTCAACCAATTAATTTGATATATTTTTGTTGACCATCGACGCAAATAAATAACAAGGAGCTGGGAAAAAAAATTTGGCCCGGACCCTGTTCAAGCCCGACCCTAAATATTAGGCCTAGAACTAGGGCTTGGATTGGATCCATATATCCAGATTTTCAGCCCGAGCTCGGCCCATTTTCACTGGAGGCCCTTTGGACTTGGGCTTGGACTGGGCCGGGCCAAGCCCCGCCCATCGACACCTCGTATCACCTAAAACGCTAACAGGCAACATCTCCCTCCAATCTTTAAAAAAAAAAAAGGCCTCCCGCATTAACTCGCCTTCCCTGCTCCTCCAAGCCCCGTCAAAACCGGCGGGTTTTTCGGCCACGCGCTGCCCGCAACACCTCCCCTCACACTATCCCCACCCCTCCCCTCAGAATCCCCCAAAGGTTCTGCATTAATTTGTCGCTGCAACACCCCATCCGAAGCTTTCAAAACCCTAATTATTCTTCGTTTTCCTCGACAGATTTCTCACTTTAACGCTCGCCGCGAAAGAGTTGCGCCGGTGAAGGCCCAAGAGACGGCGGAGTCGAAGCCGATATTGGATAACAGAATGCTGATACTGTGTTATCCCTGTTGCCAAAGTTGAGGCTCATTTCGGTTACGTACTAATGGTTTTTGATTGGGCTGGGATTTTTCAGGTGTTTGTTCCACCGCACGCGTTGATCAAGCACTGGGTTTCAGTCCTGAGGAACGGGCAAACTCCGAGCCCTATCTTCAGTGAGTGAATGGTTCTGAATTTAGCATTTTATTTTGGTATAGTGCCGTATCACCACGAATGGATTGCTCGTGGGTTTGATGCTGAATGTTATCGAATTGGCTTTGAAATTTGATTTGCATGCGCTATTGTTGTGAAAACCGGGTATCATTTAGGATTGTCAATGTAAAAGATGAAAAGTTGCTTTCAATTTCACCGGTTGGACAGCTGTGGCTTGTATAACCAATAAAACAACCCTAGAGGGTGAATAGGATTTTTGAAAATAAATGGGAAAAGTAAACTAAGCACTCTCACGAATCTCAAACAAACCAAGTAATACTTTAATGAAGATACTAATTTAACAGTCTCAAACAATTATATAGCAATAAGTAAAGAGATTGAGTTAGAGATACTTGGCAAGGAGATTTAAATGGTTCAGTTTGAACTACCCTCAAGCCTACATCCACCTCTTCAAGGAAGTCCCTTACAAGAGCACTAGAATCCACTAGCAATAATCTTCTTCCAGGTCAAGATCAAAACCATTACAACACTTGATGATATCCCCACACCAAGCACAGACCTTGAATCCACAAAGCTCACCCAAGACTTGACAAACCCAAGCCTTGATCCTAATCCTTTTACAAAGATCAATTGTGTATAAAGAAATCATCTTGAAAGGAAATGAGTACAAATGAAGCTCTAGTACAATAGAGAGATGAGAGAATTGATGACTTGAAGAATGCTCACTCTCAATCAAAGAATTGCTCACAAAGATGCTCTCTTTAATGATGTAAAATCATGAAGATGAAGAGAGAAAAGTTTAATCTATGAGCCTTGATGTTTCTCTAATGAATGGAGGCTTAGAATGTGGTTTCTATGGTGTATGATGAAGCCCCAAATCATTTATATAGAGAAGATATGAAATATAGTCGTTATGGACAAAAAGTGAACAAAACTGCCATTGCAATCGACTGTATTTCCAATGCAGTCGACTGTATTCCCAATGCAGTCGACTGTAGGGGTTCCCTCTAAAATAGTCATTGGAGTTTTGTCTTCGAAAATAGCCGTTGGAGCTGAATTTTGACTAATGCAGTCGACTAGATTCAAATGCAGTCGATTGGATTCAACTACAGTCAACTGGACTGCCTCACGAAACCCCCTTTCCTATTTTTGGCATAACTTTCTCTAGAAAAATCGGATTGAGGTGCCGTTTTTTGCGTTGGAAAGCTAATGAAAAGTTTTATCAAGATATGAAAAGATTGGCGTCAAAATAGTTTTTGAGAAAATCTGAGTGAGCTCCAAAGATCACTCATTTTCAAGAACCACACTTGTGTAAAAGGTTATGAATTCACATGCAATGCACAAGGTGTCCTAAAGTCTTTTTAGGTCATAATCATCAATCCAAGCATCAAATAAGAACTAGTTACATAATAGTAAAGATCGATTATAATCGATAGTAACTTAGCCGATGCATGCTTTGTTGTTCTTCGACATTAGACTTGATGAAACTTCTATAGCATGTCCACTATAATTTTAAGCTTATTTGGCTTCAATCCATCTATCCAACTTCTCAAATGTGTCTTCACGAGTGTCATGTATATATCTAATAAGAATCCACTCAAAGCACACATTAGAACTTAATCAATGTGTGATTATCATCAAAACAAGATGTAAGCCTAGGTTATCCAACCATAGGGTTAACAACTTGTTTAGTGTCTTGCGGTAGGTTCAGCTACGAGTCAGGCACATAACGCAGCATAAATGATTTTTTGCATTCAGCCGGACTGGAATATGTGGCAGTTGACGGTTTCGACGAGTGAAGCAGTCCAGTCCGAATTTTAATACATTGGCCTGCACTTCTATCCTCCTCCCTGGTCGAAGTTGGTTGAAACAAAGAAGTGGATATATAACAGCAATATAGTTAATGCCAACAAGGAGCTGAAATTGTGCCAAGTTTTATATCAATATCCATCTATCTGTACAAGCATACCAGAGTTACCAGAAAATGCTAAAACTAGCTAATTGGATTTAGGAATGCATGTTAGGAAATATGTTACACATTGTAATGACTGTACAGTAGCTTTTCTAGCTTTTGTTGTGTAATGGTGATACCAGCGTGCAGCAACAGAAGCGAGAAAGGGAAAAAAAATTTATTTCCGTGACTTAAAGTGGAATTTGAGAGAGGGCCCTAGCATATACAACGTAATAATATGGTAACTAAAAGGGGTGCGCTTACCCTATACATGCAATTCTAAGACTAAATAAGAAAATTTGATTAATAGAAATTAACTTGTGAGAACTTGACGTGTCTATATGCAATACAGGTACAGTTCGTACGTACTTTTATTAAAGATTAAAGAATTTAGCAGACTGCCAACTTGATTTTATAAATCTACTGAAAAGAGATACAAAACTTTTAAGCCCTTTCACAATCCGTGATGACATCAATCTGGAGTGCTCTGGCAGATCTTAGGCTTAGAATGAGAAGGAAATTAGTTTTAGCAAGATAATGATTTTTTGGCAGATCTTTTGTATTATCATTATCTGTTGTGGCAAATTGTAGATATCTGGATGTGTTAGATATTGTTGGGTATATTGGGCAGATATTTTACTTCTAGAATTAGGCTTGTTTAAGGAGAGGCTGTGAAGCAAATGATTGTTCCGTACACGCTAGTCGCAGTCTATCTGTAAGACTTACTGCCTGAATGCATAAAGACTTAGCATGCACGCTTTTGTTATAAAATGAAGGAAGATTATGAATGCGGCAGTGTGAAGACTAAGGCAAGACGCCGCATCCTAATTTTTCTTTTTTTTCCTTTTTCCGCAAGTAGGTTTAGGAATGGCTGCCAAGCCTCTCCCAAAAAGAATCATACATGGTGGTTATTTTTTCCTAACCAAGTATATTGTTAAAAGGTGAATTAGTGATTACTTTTTCCTTCTTGACAAGTTTGAGAAAAAAGGTACAAAATAAAACCTATAGCTATTGTTTCTTCTTTAGTCACCCTGCCCCCTTCCCCCCAAAAGCTCCACTCCTTGTGATGGTTAGGTCAGGACTCAGAAAGATATCCTTGAACTTGGTTATAATATGCTGCCATCAGTTTGTATCATTTACTACTTTGATCACGGTCACCAACTTAATCATGACATCTTCATCAGACTTTGCATTTTGCTTAGTACAAGCTTAAATAGTTCTACCTCGTAGTAAATATGAGATTTGATATTATTAAGAGGCTATTGGAGCTATGCCAATAATGTCTTCCATTAACATGCTGAAATACATTTTGGATTTATTTGGCGTCATTTAGAAGTTGCTGGCCTACTGTCACCGGTTATCCTATTCTCCATCCAACTCAATCATCATCTATTTTATTGGACATATTACTTGCTTATTATCAGCTCAAGTAATTGTTACCTTGTACTGGATCCAACTATTCATTCATATTATAAAAGATCTTAAGGCAGTTACTTTATATTTTGAGAAACATGCATCTATAGTATTCAACATGGATGCATAATTTGGGACTTAGTTGACATTTTTGATTGTTGACAGCCTACTGTCACCGGGGAAATTCAGTCACCATTAGCTGTTGCCTCAGTAGAATTCGTAGATCCCCGAGAACCTGTAGCGGTTAGTATACTTGTAAATTTCTTTCTTTCTTTTACAAGTGTTACTCTCTTATTCCGCATGCTGTACAGTTTCTTTTCTGTAATTTTACTGGTCTAGGGAATCCCTTAAATAACTTTCCTGTGCCTGATAATTTTGAAGTTATTGACTATGATCAGAGTGAAACTTATCGTAACTTAGTTTAAATAAAAGAAAGGGGACCCATAGCTATCAACTGATACACTAGTGATTGTGTTTTTCAGATTATTCCCATATTGAGAGCCGGTCTTGCTCTTGCTGAACATGCATCGTCAATCTTGCCAGCAACAAGGACATACCATCTGGGTAAGATATGATCTGAAGGGAAAAGCGTCAAATTTTTCATTGAGCTGAAGAGTTGCTCTCGGAACCCGATATTATCGTGATGTGTGGTCATTGATGGCAAGTATAATCATTATCGAGATCAACACGCATTGCCTGTGAGGAGTCAAAGTACAATATTTGAAACATGTCATTGTCAAACCTACTCTTGTGATCATTGATTTTCTAGGTTAAGTTTGTACAAATCAAAATGTTTTGAGGTAGAAAATGCTGGTTTTTTTACAGCTTCTGATAAAATGGATCAACATGGCGCATGCTAAGTCTATAACCATTGCTGCTGCAAGAATAGGCTTGAATACTTACAGCCACAAGCCGCATCCTTGGACTTGGTCGTCAAAAGAAAATACTTCCACTGTCTTGCCGTTATCACAGTTGAAGCCGTTGTGATTACTATGGCCTGCGTTCACTGTCATTTACCCAATACGCTTCTGGATATGGTTATACAGATGTGAGCAAAGTCGCACTGGATTTGCTCACATTGCCCTCGGATTTCACTGAATTAGCCATTTGGCATCGTTGCTCTTTTTGCAGTTGCTTATTTTACATCTCTTTTTCTGGTTTCTAATTACATTGAATAGGATTTATGTGACCATGTTTACTTTGCAAATTAAGGTGTAAGCAGAGATGAGGAGACATTGCAGCCATCTGTGTATTTAAACAAGTAAGAGTCCTGCATCCTGCAAACGAGTAGGTTTTTTCTTTGCTCTTCGTTTATGTGGTTTCCTCCAAACATATTTCCTTTATCTGAAATTGCGACACTCCATGTGCCCTTACAGCTTATGCTTTGCTTCCTTCTGTTTCTGGACTTTTATTATTTTGTTTCCTTCTTTCTCTTATTCACACAGTGCAAGTTTACTATTGATAAGAGTCTTCTGACACTTCCCTGTCGTACTTAACAGGTTACCTGACAAATTTCCTGAAGGATCTCGTGTATTTGTTGTAGATCCTATGCTGGCAGCAGGTACTAGCTTCCTTTCCTGAGCCCAGGTGCTTTCTGTGATATCATTTTTCCTTCAGTCCATTTTCTTAATTAGCTGTGGTACACTTTTCAATTATGTCATCATATATGTGCCTGTATTCTTTGGCTTTATGTTCGAAAGTGAGTGTAGATGTAGAGTTAAGGTTTGTGAAGGTGACAACTATGAGGATTTTATTGAAGTAGGTACACTTTGGACTATTTCTCTTGCCTAGACAGAACCTGTCGGGGGGGGGGGGGGGGTCAGTTCATGTTCTTGGAGTCTCCGAGTTTAGTAATTGATCAAGCACAGGTTGGATGCCAGTTGGATTTTACTAGTAAAAGGAGAAAACTTGGGCCTTTTCAGACTGAAGGAAAAAATTAAGCCTTCTGTCCTGTTTTGTGTTGACATGCTAAGTGCTTTCAATCTATGAAAGCGTGTTCTCCAGTATGTTGTGGCACCAAATCAGCAGATTTTGACATTACAGATTCAGGCACCAGTAAAGGTTGGGCAAAAACCCAGATTTGTGCTTCTTGAATCACTTTTGAGCGACAGATTTGGTTGAAGGATCATGTTCACCGTGAGGAAGTTCTTTAGAAGTTTTCAAATAACACTTGAAAAAAGGCTTCTTCACGTGCTGCTTCACAGTTCCCTGTTAGAAGAAAGCGATCCACAAGAATCCACCACAACACCAATATTGGACCAAGTAATCTTGGAATCCAGGTTACATTGACCAGAAGTGCATAAATAAGAGGCCGAAAGAGCCTCAAAATTCTTTCCATCTAGTTTAGTAGTTTTAGTCAAGTCTGAAGTTCAGTATTGCGAACTGTTTCCTTTTGTTTTTTGGTGTTCATATGTCAAGACTGTTTGTTAGTTAGTTTTAGCAACATGTTCTGCATTGTCCCCTTTCTTTTGTTTTAATAAGCTGGACCAAAGACTTTTAATAAGCTGTCCCTTTCACATGGTCCTACTTTGAGTTCTAATGAATTTCACGATTTGCATATTTCGTAGCATTCTTTCGGAATCTCTAATATACTGCAACTCTCTCTCTCTCTCTCTCTCTCTCTCTCTCTCCCCCTCTCCCTCTCCCTCTCCCTCTCCCTCCTTGCTATATATAGGTTTGCTCATGTCAACTAGCTGTATGCTTGGATCACTTTGTTTTGAGTTTCTAGAAACGAACTCTACCTGATGCACAGTTGATGAATTTTTGTGTTTTATCCTCTACAAATGATTTCTAGGTGGCACGATAGTTGCTGCTATTGACCTGATAAAGGATCGTGGGGTTGACAACAAACAAATTAAAGTGGTATGTAGATGATTGAATGTTCCCTGCATCTATATCGCCCCTGTGGTTGGTTGTATTTTCCTCTATAGTTCAGCATAGTTGGAACTTGTCTAACTCATCTCCTTGCTGATGGTCCCATTAATATAAAGATTATCATCATGGATTTCTTGCATTAGTTGTTAAATTCAAGTCTGATTTTTAAGCTGGTTTACGTGCGACCAGTCCCACTGAAACTTTCTTGTCGAGAAGAGAAATCGCTGATAAACTTGAGTGCAGTACATGCATACGCAAACTAAGGAGGAGGATGCTTCTTTTCCATCATTGTTTTACATCCTTGTGGTTGGTAGTCTGACAACACACACTACCTGACAACAGGTGTCCGCCGTTGCTGCTCCTCCAGCCCTCCAAAAACTCAGCGAGAAGTTCCCTGGGTAGTACAACTGTCATATAATTTTTTCTGAGATAGTTTTCAAGTTTCGCCCTTCTTTCTTCATCTTTGCCGACTTTGTGCTTCTCTAGGCTTCTTGCATATGCTGGAATCATTGACCCTACTGTTAATGAAAAAGGGTAACGACTGTCCTTATATTATATTGTACGAAATAACAAATAAATTTTTTTAATTTGTTTAACGTGTCGCATATATTGGGTGTTTCAGGTTTATACTTCCTGGACTTGGAGATGCAGGAGACCGTAGCTTTGGTACATAAAACCACCAAACCATGCATACTTGTGTTTTCATCTCTTCCAATTTTGAAAATTTGAATTATCCAAACTTCTTTGTGGATTCCTAGTTATATTTCGGGCTTTGTGTGTTATGTTTACTATATTTTGGTAATTTTTGAGGAACTGCAATGGCGTTGATCTTATTGAAGGGGACAGAATTGAAACTCAAATACAGGACCATTAAGACTTACAGTACACGTGATATTATACCGGTCACTTTACATGCATAGGCGCAATATGAATATGGTCTTGGACTTTTGATTTTCTCTCTGCCTGCATATAGGAAGTGAATGCAGGAAATTAGTTCGTGGAAGCTCACTCTTTATGTTTGTTCTGATGATCCTCCTTGCTTGCTTTTAAAGATTTTCTCACTACCTTCACAAGCGTGTTAAGGTATAAAATTATTCACCGTCTAGAGAAGTTTTTATACTGAACAATATCACGAAGGTTGAAGGTCGAGTAAAATTTTCCCTAACTAGGTTATAAATAAGAACAGTGAGGTGGGGGTAATTACAAGGTAACAAGGTTTTTAGCATGAAAAGGTTAATTCTGTCATTAGCACTCGTGGCGATAGATGATAATGTGCTGACATGCCATGGTGGTTAGCTTGAAATTGTGGACCCGTTTTTTAATCTTAAATATGAGCGGACGATAGGGGTAAAGGTTTTATTATTCTCATTATTTTCGTAGTTACATTGAAGTCTTTTTCTTGTAATAGGAAGTCGTATAACACCAGAACTGATATTACTACTCTAGCCTCTATTAGAGAGTATTACTAGGAAAAATATAAATACAGTTACGAAAAGAAAAATTAAAGGCGAGAATTTTAGATAGAAAAATGAATGTAGAATTTGAATGGGAGAACTATTCTTACCCAGAAAATTTTATTAAGGTAGAAACTCCTTGTAAAATCAAAGAAAGAAACATTAGCTACTAAAATCCAGTTACAACTAGGAAAAGGACAGGAAGCTATATATCTGCAAGAGATTAAAAGAAAGAGCATTGGAAGGTTTGAGGTATAGGGCAACAATGGAGGCCTACCTGATTGCTGTACTAGCCGGCTGCTGCTGGTTTATTGTTCGTCGTGCTCTTGTTGGCGTCGGTGTGCTGTGGGGGGCGAGGAGAGATGATGCTGCCAAAGGCCGTGCTGCTACTGCTTCGGCTGGTGTTGCAGCTCAAATTCCCCCTCCGGTTGCTATCATCACTGACACCGTTGGTGGTCATGGTCAGCACCACGGTCATCACTATCATGCTAGTACTCATGCTCTTGGTCATCATCAGATCCACCACCATAGCCATGGTGGTTTTGACCATCAGTATCATAGCCATGGTGGTTGGTTTTAGTCATGGTCATCATCTTCATTGAGCTTGAGAAGTTGAATCAAATCCATTCTTTTATTTGTATCGGGTTTATCAATTTTGTTAATTTGTATATTCTTTTTCAGCGGGAATAAGTTAATCCAGATTTCTTCGCATTTCTTTTTTTTTTTTGAGCGTGAGGTGATTCTCTCTTTAGAGTCTGTGTTTCGGTCGGCCAAAACTTTTGGATGCTCAAAGTTTAATCTCGTCTTACGGAATTGCCTAATTGAGGTATCTAGAAAAGTTTCTGTTTATCCATAATTTAGCTACTGATTGGATCATCGGTTACCAGGGCCACTGCTGAGCACAAGGCAAAAGTCACAATAGGATTTTAAGCCGTAATTCTGCCGAAAGAAAACTCGTTGAAGTGACCAAAGACGAGGTAAAAAGAAATGAACAAACTTGGTTTCTATTTGGATTGTAGGAATCTTCTTTCAACTTCGTATATAGTTCTAACACTTTCAGTGTCAATTCTTAACAGAAGCGTCATCAAATAAAAGTTACTAGAAATATTTAGAGACAATTGATTGTTACTATATAGGATAAGAGAAAAATTCTTCCAACTAGGATAACAGTCAAATTTTTTTTCTAAAAAAAAGTCAAAACATACCCACATTGTCGTACTTTCCCTTAAATTTCTCAGTTAAAATTTGGAGACAATTGAAAGAGTAACATGAAGAACTTTGAAAAAGATCCTAAAACATGGCAAAGCAGCCACAACCCTAGAAGAGCGAAACCCCGCAGGAAGAAAAGAGCACACCTTCAATGCAATCACCGCATTCATCGCCGCGGTCAAGTATGTTGCAACACAAACAAATGGGTGCATTCTGACACCCTATACTGCCACTGTTGCTGCCTTCGTTTTTGTCATCACAGACTATTTTTACGGAACATCCATCGTTCTTCCCGCCGGCGGAATCTGACAGATTCGCTGTGGTTTTGTTCTTCTGGGGTTTCCTTGATGTGACACACCCATAATACACAAGACGCTAACACTAGGCAAAACGGGATTAGGATCCCCTGCTGTAACCCATGGTTACAGTAGGGGTGCTGTGATCCCAAATGAGAGAGGGGGAAGAGAGAACGAGGGGGATGTAAACCATGGTTACTCTCTCTCTTACCTCTCTCTCTCTCTCTCTCTCTCTTCCCCCTCTCTCATTTGGGATCACAGCACCCCTGCTGTAACCATGGGTTACAGCAGGGGATCCTAATCCTGCAAAACGCTATTGATATGGCAATCCAAAAGTGTACACTATGAAGTGCAGTACTCATGATTGTTTATCAAGGAATTTGCTCTTAGTTTCTTGAGATCAAACGACTTGATGTATAACTTAGGATCTCTTTGAAGGAACATTGTTTATTCTTGCCACAAAATGGAAAAGGGAAAAAGGAAAAAGGAAAGTTTTAGTCTTACCTAATAAAATTGGTTTATTTTTGCTCTATGTGAAAAAAAAAATTAGAGGCCGTTTGGGATGATTTTCAAAAGTACATTTTGATTAAATCATAATCAGTTCTTAGATCTAGCTTTAATCTATTTTAAGCATAATAAATTAAGGTTATTGAATGTGTTTGAATAAAAAGCAATAAAAAGAGATGTGGTGTGACGAAATGACTATATAGTGTATTCTAATTTAAAGGGGGCATTTAACATCTCGATCCTTATATGTGATGATATTTTGGAAATTCTTTAGGTCAAACTTGATTCTTCAAAACTGATTATATCAAAATACAAGAAAATGAGGATTCTGGATTTAATCAGTTTTGAGCGCTTTATAACAGATTTAATCGGTTTACATTTTTAGGCATGTCTTAGGCCATTTTACTGAAGTGATGCATATCTTAGGCCATGTTTTTTTTTTTTTTTACCTTGATGAATCAATTCGAGTACCATATTAGTGACCAAAAAAATCAAATTTCACATAATCAACAGATTAGTAATATTTGCAATAACTTTGCAGATGTTCCCACAAAAGACATTTCGGAAATACCGCTTTCCAGAAATTTGTTTTTTGATTTTGAAAACTAAAAGCAAGTAGTCCAACTAATTTCTCATAACAAGAAGGGAAAAAAAGATAACAAAGACTAATATGTATTGAGGTGTGCAAAAGTGTAATAGAAAGAAGAGAGGACCTTAATACTCCGTATCAACCTCCAACAATTTTAAAAGAAATATAGTTGTTTCTGAGAAGAAAAGGTGTCGCGTCACTCTCATGACCGCCACCACAGCCACCGCAATGACGGCCACAACCTCCTCCGTGACGAAAATGCCCGCCTGGACCGCCTCTCTCTGTCCATTGAAATTATTGCCATTTCTTCAACCACCACCACCAGAACCAGTTATTCTCCTATCCTTCCTATTTTCTCTCTCATATGTGACTGAATTTGAGTAGTACGGCAACCAGTATTTGAGTAGCTCGGGCATCCATCTATGTGACTGAATTTGCTTTCCATTCTTGCCCATTAATCCCATCAATTTGGGCTGGTAACACCCAGCCTATTGGTGGTCACCCTTTTTCCCTCTGTACCAACTTTCTTCTTTCCTCTCTCTCGAAGTATGTAACCCAAGAGACACTGTGTACTTATATACGAAGGCAAAACGTCTTTTTATAACCAGCCGTTAACACCGTCAAAGAAATCTAAATTTTAGGAACGGAGTGTAATTTACAAAGATAGGGGGTCCGTGTGTATTTTAGGATAAACCTCATGGGTGCCGTGTGTAATTTATCCTAATGATTAATGTGAGTGCTTTGATTTGGAATATGTTTTAGAGCTCTGATTACCTCTGTAGGTTTATTTTTATTTTAAAATGCTTTGGGTATTATATTCTCGTAAGCAAAAATATTTTAAAATAATATGTGAAGGTATATCTTTGGCCCGAGGCATTACTTTTTAGCCTATTGTGTAACGCCCCAAAATTTGAGAGCGTCAATATCAAAATAAACAAAGTCAAAAACCTCAAACTATCAAAATACTCCCAAATGATCATTCAGAGCATCTACTAATCAACCCCAAAGATACATCAATAAATGCCATAGCGGCCTGAAGCATTTATATAATCCAAATTACTTCGACACGGAGTTCCAAAATAAATTCTAAACAAATTCAATTCTCTTAATTATTACATCTAAAAAAAACTAATACTGACTCTGAGATAAAAATCACTAGCTCTCAGTCACACAGCTAACCCTGTAATCCATTCCCACCTACTGATCATCAGAAAGGAAAACAATAAGGGAGTGAGCCCAATGCCCAGTAAGGTCGCTCAACGGACCAATCAGCCGTAATAAAAAAAATGTCTGAGAAAACGAAGTTACGGACATACAAAATTTTTAACGGAACAGATACACAAAAGAATTTCGAAATGCCAAAATATATTTTGTACAAAGACAAAGACGAGAGAGCCATTCAGAATAAGGTCACACATGTCATCACTGACATATGAAACCAGGTTCAGAAAATAAGATCGCGATCTCTAACTCATTCCACTAAGCTAGCCCACGTTCCAATCCAAGTGGGTAAGTCAGAAACAGAAAGTCACATACACTGTGACATGGCTCATAGGATTTACCAATATACATATTTGATCAAATGGGCGAAGCACCGACAACTTGACAAGACGATGTAAACTTATAAGTTAGATAGCAATGTAAGGCCCACGCTAAATGTCACTTATAAGTTATGCCAAATCATGTGGCATAATGTAATCGATACGCACAGAAATTTGAGTCGAGTATTCAAATAATTTCCAACTAAATTTTACTTTTAGGAATTTGAACAGTAGAATATTTGACTAAACTTATGGGAATCAAAGTACACGGTAACTAGAATTAGATATGGCAAAACAAATATCATGCATAAAGTTAAATACAATGGTCATGCATGACATACAAAAGTGTAACATATAGCTTGTACTTGTTAGGACAAATAATGATTGCAAATGAATTTAGAACATGAGAACCATCAAGAAGGAAGAACGACGTGGCTGTAAAAGAGAAGACCACTTGAAAGAGTCTTGAATTGGCACGCACATTGAACTAACCACAAAGTGGAGTATGCGGCTAAAAATAATCTGTAATTATTAATTGGCATGAAAAGCAGAGAAACTGAACTGAGCAGCTACTTGACAATTAGCAGCCCGAAACAAGGTGGGCTGTTCCAATTTCTGTGGTTGTAAGACACAAAATCGGAGATAGCAAGAAACGTTAGGATCTGACGGCTAAAGATGTGAGGCACAAAATCGATGCAGCAAGAAACAATAGAACTTTCAACCGAAATTGCACAGTGACGGCACGAAATCGAGATAGGTAAATTTAAACTTAAATCGTTAAACGGATGATCGATCCAACGCCGATTTAGATTTTCAAAAAAATAATTCCTTACCTTCGATCGCGCAATTTAACCCAAAATCTGATCTTCTCAATCCAATTGTATCAAAACCCCTAAAAATTAATATACCCAAAGGTTCCAATTAGGGTTCTAACAATAATAAAAATTCGTAAGGATTCCAACTACAAAACTTAATTCGATGCCTAAAAATAAATTCTTACCTCGAAGTAATGATCAAACTCTCAAAAGGCTCTTCCTAGGGATTCTTTGGAGACTTTTCTGAACTTTGGTGTGCTCCTATGAATGTACGTAATTATCACACACATAAAAGATATATATTTATATTCTTAAAACAATTAAAATTTTAAAATACCCATTACGTCCCAAACTCTCTAATTTTATTTTATTTTCTTTCCTTCCTTCCTTTTTTTTCTTTTTAAGTATTTAAATATGAGGGGTCTAACATATTGATGCTATATGCTTTGAGTTAGACAAGACTAATATTGACTATGTTTGAACAACACCCAAAGAAACTAATATGAGTAGCTCGGGCATCCATCTATGTGACTGAATTTGCTTTCCATTCTTGCCCATTAATCCCATCAATTAAGGGTATTTCTAGTGACAAAAAATTTGAACTTGTTCCTAAACAAAGCATTGAACTACTCTATGGTGAGAACTTTTGGAGCCTAAACATAAAAAAGGGTGACCACCAAAAGTCGGAAAGAAACTAATTCAACATCAATCTTCTGAGACCATACATTGTAATCGAAGGGAATTCTAGATGTACACTTATTGTTGATCATGATAATCACAAAAATAAACACTCCGAGCAACCAAAGAAGCAAAGGAGACTGAGAAAGAAGAAGCAGGAGACACTTTATTATCATCAAACACCACCATCGCAGGTGCAACCACCACTGCTGTTCCCGCTTACCAAGTCGCCCTGCAGTCGAGGTTTTGTGCTCAGACAACAACAAACGAGACCTAGCAGTATCATGAAACCCCCAGCAGAGACCATGGCCTGGGCCCAACTTAAGTAGTACCCCATCTTCTTCTTCTTCTTGTTCCTATCACTTGTTACCCCCAAGTGGTAGCAGTAGCGCTGCACCTTTTCTTTAAGTCCTTTCATCAACTGTTAGTCAGATGATGATATTGGCCACATGGGGCTGAGCTTAAAAGAAGCTGAAACAACATGGACCAGCCTGTGAAAGTTGTAAACACAACCCTAAAACTCTTTACAAAAGCAATATATCGGTTAAAAGAAGAAAGTTCCATTTTAAAGTAGAACATTTTATGAACAATATCTTACGACAATTCTGCCTCGAATTTTATTGTATGCTGCATAACCTCATCGTTTATTTTGATATAAACAGGAAAAGGTCAAAAGGGACGGAGGAAGCATAATCTTATCAAGTAAACTGTTCTACTTGGCATTCAGGCTCCCTTTCTGTTTCAGTTCTACCCCTTGAAAAGGGAGGAGCTGTAAAGCTTCAATCGCAAGAAGTCTCCACCACATGTTTTGCCCAGCTGCAGTGAGCCAACTCAACAACCGTTGTTTTAAGGTAGAAAACATTTGTGATTACAAGCATTGCCCGACAGGAATGTGCTTTTTGGCGTTGGCCAATTGAACGTGCAGGTGAGTGGTTCTTTTACTCTCGTCTTTGCTCGCTCTATATTATTCCTGCCATGTGTCTGTATAACAGCACTAGGAGCTGATCATAAATAGACAAGTGATCAATGTTACCGAACTACATAAGCAAATAATTAAGCATTTAAACTTTTCCAGATGATTGTATCAAAGTGAACATGAATATTGTTGTTGACTGTCTTTTCAAACTTTTTTCAGTTACTCGCGCAACACGCTGCTAAGGTTATACATGAACCAAGTTCGAGCCAAACAGAAGCCTGCTCAAGCTCAGTTCGTGTACTTTCATGTGTCTGCTCGTGTTCATTACCAACTGAATCCTGATGTTTTGAACTCGGCTCGAGTTTGTTATCAAATTATTCAGGCTCGACTCGGCTCATTAGATATAACATGAACAGAGTTCAAATCCGAAAAAAAAAAAGCCTTAAAATTCGAATAGTTATAAATCAATTACTGGACTTCCACGGACATGTGAATCTTACAAAAATCGGAGATTTAGAGTTGTAGTGGAAGAGGATAGTCGGAGAGAGAGTGACAGAAAGATTGTACATGCGGCCAGGACAGGTGGAGACTACCTTTTTTGGCCCAACCATATAGACATGCTAACTTGAGTATTAATTCATGAATTTTTTTTTGAATATAACGATAATAGATATGAAGTGATATAACAAACGTAAGAGATGAAAGAATTTCCAGATAGTAAGGAATGAATGAATAAATTTCTTCATATTATCCTTTGATTCGCGACGTTGTATCTATCGGTATTACATTCAAATTTTCCTTTTCACTCGTGCGCCTAAGCTGGGGAAAAAGAACGTGTAATCAACGAGGCTTAACATAATGATAAAACTATTCCCCGGCAGAGATGAGGAAACTTAAGTACACGCCTCCCAAGGCTCCAAATACCAGAACGGCATACAAATTGACACGAGCACAGAAGGCATTCACAAAATGTATATTGACAAGATTGTCACAAGCACAGACAGCTAATTTCTAAGTAAAGAGTAAAGAAGGTATCCACTGAGTTGACATTGACATATATAAATTCCGAAGACTTCTTTATATGAATTATAGGCGCAAATAGTGTGACACAAAGAATTCCCAGAAATTTACAACATGCTACTGATGTGCAAAGATAGACAGCTTGTTATTTGGGAGCCGAGATCGAATTACGCTAGAGCAGCATCAACACAAGATCTGAACTCAACGTTCTTCACTGTCTGCACAATCAATAGGATATTCCTGCAAAAAAAAGAGCAACCTGTTGTCACAATCAAGATTGAAGATAACAATGACCAAAACAACAGGGAGGAAAAAAAAAAAAAGATGTCTCAAATAGGTAAAACAAACATCAGCTTCCCCATTCCAACGGTTTTAAATTCCAACTGAAGAATCTGGCATGGTTCGCAGTAGGACTGAAATTGGGGAACAAACCCAAGGGATTCCTTAGCACTGAGCGGAGAATTGCATGCATAGTATAGGATCACACTACACATGTACCTTTTGTTCAAAATTTGCAAATAAACACTCTTTTAATCAAATTATTCAAAATTTGTACTTGCAAAGCTCAAAGTTCTTTTTTGTCCACTTCTATACAATTTTTGATAAGTAGAAAAAGTGAAGCTAAAATAGTAGCATTGTTCTACCAGTATTTATCTTAAGCTTGTGTTCAACATAGCATGAAGTACAACTTATAACATACGCCATATTAACCATCAAATTGGCATGTGATATAATTTTTAGAAATTCACAAGTATGCAAATAATCATGTGAAGAAGAAGGAAGATATCCAAAACCTATAAGCACTCATGTAACCAACAACCCAGCAACTAAACATGCCAATAAATAGATAATCAGTCATATCCATGTAAACCATTACGGCATTCGTAATTAGAAACCTAGAAAGCACCGACACCTCATATAGGTCGAGGTATGATGTCCGATAGCTACCGACACCTCGACACCTCACCGACACCTCCGGACACATCCAACACCTCTCAACGGTGTCCGAATTTATTGATTTATTTTTTAATTACCGGATACCGTGTCGGACACCTCTTGAAGAACTGTCCACACATATAGAGCCAAAATATAATATTTCAAGAACTTCTTTATAAATGAACTTTGAAACCCAACTAATCAAATCGACTCGGAAAATGTACCCTTCTTCTTTCTCTCTCATTCTCTCTTTTCCTTCGTTTTGTTAACGAAAGCACCCAAGCTAATCAATTCATAAGAAGATATGTCAGTATATCCGACCTCATTTACAAACCCATCTAGCTATATATGACATCTCTTTGATTCTTTTGTCCTATGTTCTTCTCTCTTGTTATTGTTGCGACTCTAATCTTGCTATTGTCGAGACATTCATACTACTATCTTTCTTTCTCATCCATCTTAAACAAAATTCAGCTACTCAAATTGATATTTATTCTTATTATGTACATATTTAATACATATATATATATATATATAAATGTGTGCATATATTATATAAATATAAATATATACAGAAATAATATAAAATAAAAAATTCAGCGATGTCCTGAGGTGCCCAAAATCTAATTTTTTGAAAATTGCGGTGTCTAGTGTCCTGGTCAGTGTCAGGACAAAGTGTTCGTGCCTGTGCTCGTGCTACCTAGTTAGCAACTAAGCAATCAGATATATACATTACATATATACACATATGTGTGTGTGTGCGTGTGTGTAAGGTATAAGGGCCTGATCCACCCACGATGCAGGGAAATTGCTTATCTGCTTTTTTGTCCCTCGCCTTTCCAGATTACACCATTCATGACTAGTGTTATCAAAGGCACATCGAGGCGCAAGGCGCACTCCCTACGCCTTGCCTAAGGCTAGGCGCGGCCCTTCGAAAAGACACGCGCCTAGGCGCAAGGCACAAGGCGGTGGTGGAGGCGTAAAAAACGCCTAAAAATCATAATTTTTTATTTTTGCATCGTGGCATCATCCCAACCGTTTATTGTTTTTTATTTTTTTGTTTCATAACATAATAAATCAGTATCTAAAGCACAAAAATCCTAAAAACCCAAATCCTAATCAATTGATTCTCGTTTGTCATTCATTCATTGTGCTAACGTCCCGTCTCTAATAGTTACTCTTTTTTAAGTAAATCTACTCCTTCACTTCACATTGTAGACAACGGATGGGTGTTGCCTCCAACGATGCCACCGTCCTTTGCCCAAGCTGCTGCTGTTGGGGAGTGGGGGCGTCAATGGCCTAGTTAGATGGAGATAGAGAAAGGGAACTATAAAGTACGGATGTGGAGAGAGAGGAAGTGTGTGCAAATAAAGGTTTTTTAGTCCTTGTGTGCTAATAAAGGTTAGAAGAGAGAGAGAAAATCTGGTGTGCGGTGGATCGAAGGGCAACTATAAAACAATTGCAAACCGCCCCTCTAGGTGAAATTTGTAATATAAAAAGGCATCTCAGTTGTCCATTGGGCGAGGTGGACAGCTGAGATCGCTGGGAAAATAGGGGGTTTCCCGGTGGTGGATGTGGATCAACTATATAGATGTGGATCAGCTATATAAATACATATAGGGATTTGCTAACGGTCTACTGGGGGCAACTTGCCACCTCAATCTGGCCATCCCTCCATCACAGATGGACAGGCCAAATAGAAATTTCATTTAAGTTTTTCAGTTGTCCGCTTCATAATGTAGAGGGTGGGAATCTTGATCAAAATGCCTCGGAGAAATTTAATGAGAAGGAGAAACGCACGGGCAATTTTTTTTTGTCTTCACCATCAGCTACATAATGTAGCAAATGATGAAAGTTTACTTAAAAAGAATAGATCTCGTCCGCCTGTCCGTGATGGATGGACGGTTAGATAGCACTGGCAACTTAAATTAAGTTGCCAACGGTATCAATCGATCAAATCCCTATGTATATGTATATATATATATATATATATATATATATATATATATATATATATATATATATATATATATATGGGAACTGATCCGTGGATAGCGCTAGCAACTTAACCCAAGTTACTAGCGCGATCTGGCCGTCTATGGCCGAGAATGGACGGCCAGATCGCGCGCCACGCCCAGTATTTTTTTCACCCGTCCGCTACATAATGTAGCGGACGGCCAAACAGCGCTAGCAACATGCTAGCGCTATCAATGGATCACAACCCTATATATATATATATATATATATGACAGCCTATGAAGCACAGGTGCTTCAAAAGGGGTGAAGAACCAGGGTCGGGTGCGCACCAGGTGCGAGTGGGTCGGGTGCATATCAAATACTTGTTGGCTGAAAGCATAATTTTCGAAAGAAATTTCAGGGTCAAAACATAGAAAAGAAGTTTTTTGGGTCAAAACATAAATAAAAAAGTAATACCTACGTAATTAACGGGCAGAGATATCATCTCTCATCTTAAGACGGGAGAGAGCATCAGCGGTGAATAGCCACGACCACTGGCCGCTCCGGCAACCACTTGTGACTCCAGCGACTCTCCGACAGATCTGTAAACGGGGGTATACTCTGTGAGAGAGAGAGAGAGAGAGAGAGAGAGAGAGGCGGGCGACCACCAACAACCACTAGAGACCACCGACAACCACCAGAGACGACCTCTGGCAGCATTTCTCGAAACGTAGGTCATCTTCTTCCTCTCTCTTTGCCTGTGCTTTACTTCTATCTTCCTCCCAAGTAGTGTGTTTTATGTGTAATTGATCTTTTAAATTCTCATGATTAGATATGTTTGTTTTTCTCAAACGTATAAAGAGAAGCTCACAGGTTTGTACGACGCGACCATAAAAAGGCTTTGGTCTTAAAAAGGAAGTCTTTTAAAAAAAAATTAGTTTGCATTTACCCATAATTACGTGAGAAATGATTATGACCTAGTAACATTTGCCATACTATGTAGCAGGAGCAATTTAAGCACAAGCAATACCAACTGGGGCCCAAAATTAGCTCCGAAAAAAATGATATATTGGCTGTGTACTTGTCTAAGACAATCTAGTTGGTTCCCTGGCTTTGTCTTGCTGTGCATGGCCTTAGTACCGTAACAAGTTGCCTCAGATTTCAATATGAAGCTAGACCAATTTAACATAACACTGGTTGACACCATCAATAGATAATCGGAAAATATAAAAGAGCATCACAAAGATCTCAAATATTACAGTAGAAGAGAGTAGAATCGAACTTTACTAACATGCAATGAACTCCACAGAAGCTACAGTTCACTATAGTTTCGCCAAACTGCACGGAACTCTTCACGAAATGTGTTTAGACGAGCTTTCAAGTTAGGTGTTCTAAAGCTTGCATGGAGAATAATGGCTGCAATAATGACAGAGAAAGAAGAATTAGCTAAGAAGCAAAAAAAGTGAGCATAAACATATTTTGGAACTCTGGATTATTTGTAAGGAAAAAAAAGGAAGGTCTAAAATACCAAGAAGGCCAGCGGCCAATGCCCACAGAACAGTCAAGAGGCCACAAGAAACAAACCAAAGAGTGAAACTAACTGTGATAAGAGAATAAAACCAAGTTAGAATTGTAAGGTAACATATTGGGGTACCCAAAAGGAGACAACTATTAATGGCTTCAATGTTTTCTCATACCAGATGAGAATACGAAGACAAACACCCAGCGAGGCCTTCCGCATATATGAATCACTCTTTTAGCAGAAGGACGGCCTCGAATAACCGGCCTACATGTTAATAAAAGTCATGGAAGCAGAATACCAAGAGCTTTGCATTTAAGTAAGAGAGCAATACATACGTTAGTGGAGGCCTCATTTTTGCTGCCAGATGTGGAGAAAACTGCCGTACAGATCTTGTCACCTTTTCACTAAAAGTGCCTGCAAAGCTGTAGGGCAGTCCTTAGTGATACCAAGATATAAACTGAGTGTAAGGACAGAAACAGGCGTTGGGTTAATACAGAAGGGGAAGGGTCTTGGTTTGCCTCTTATCACTTCACGGCTGAAACTACCCATAAACAGCCCCACCTCTCCACTCACCCAAGCAAAAAAAAAACAAAAATCACTAGAGTAACAACATATTCCTATTGTTCAGAGTTCCTGCCCTTTATGTTCAAAGCTTTCTGATTTTCAGCAATATCGATGTTTGATGTTTCCATCAAATCACCTCTCAGAAATGAGAAATCAGAATGGTAACAAAATCATCACCAGAACAGCAAAAAAAGGGCACGGGCCTCTGCTACGTTTTAGCAACTTCCCCCTGGCCCATAATTTATTTTTCTGGTTTTACTTACATTTAGACAGAAGTGAAGACAATAGAGAAAACACTGGAATCCCTCCCATACTCCGACTAGGTGAATCAGTCATCAGTTCAGTTGCTGATTCTTCACTAGCTCATATGGAGGCTTGGTCCTTCTCTTCCTCCCTGCCTCTCAGGTCAGTTGGTGCCTTGGTGATGCTTCACTAGTTGAAATCACAAATGATTAATGGTATGGTGGTAGATGGGTCCCTCCCTCACTAGCAAAAGCTACATTAGACAGGAAATAATTATCTCCGTTGAAATAGCTAGGTGAACCAGTCACCAGGTCAGTTGCATGGTGGATCGGGTCTAAGGTGCAGCATAACCACCAAATCACACGCAACTGAACACCAAGCTGTACCTTCAAAAGATCAACATGTAGCACGATGCCAACTGAGGCCAACTGCAGTTGGCGATAGGCTCTCTGGATGATATGCCACCATCGAGCCCATGGAGGCTCCACTTGGCACCAAAGCGATACAGACCATAGGTGACCTTGGGCCCCTCTCCAAGGCGACATGTGTTTATCCTGAGTTGACACAATTAGCAATATACAGGACCTCAATAACTTGATTCATTGAAACCACTTAGTGCATGTCTTAACTCAAATGTCAATAAGGCTTCAGCTTGTTGCAAGGGCTCATTATCCAATCACCACTACAAAACTCCTTACCATCTTCCCTAGGAAAGGTGGGAGGGGGGAGGGTGACAGCAATCAGAAAATCCCAAGACACGTGCTTAATGGTAGAGCTAAATAGGTCCATCACCTTGCTTCAAGTGCCTAAAGGATAGATGTAATGAGCCCTTCTATTTCACGCCTACAAGATGGAGCACCATAAGGGTCTTGTACTCCATCTGATGTTTTGACTAACTGTTCAAAAACCAGGGGGGACTAAATAAATAAATCCACCTAGACATTCTCTCATGCCTTCAAGGACTTTATTGCCCTTCCTCTATTTTCATTTTTTCGTACCTACTTGGTATGCAACTTCATAGTGTTGCTGCTCACTTTCGCATCCCAACTTTGCTGCTCTTATTTCTTCTTGAAGCGGCCTATAGGTCCTTATATTATCAAAGTAGAACCCACCTCCTGCTTCAACTCTTCACATATCAGCAACTGTGAAGAGAGTACCTATTATCATATTATCTGTATATCCTTTGGTGCATTCCAAGCAGAAAATCGTGATTCCGCCACTAACTACCATCAGTGCGACTAACATGACAGCACCAAAAGATATAATTAACAAGTGACTAAATAAGGGTCGCTGCTGAGAGGTCTACAACTCTCAAGAGTGTCAACACAATCCTTATTTTAGGTAGTCTTGTGGAGCGGTGTAAATAGTTTAGCAAGTTGCTTGAGATAGAGAAGATCACCAAGATTTCGTGATCCGTTGCCGAACTTGAAGATTTTCTTTTACTAGAAATCACAGAGGTCAAACTTGTTGAATATTTCAAATACCATCATTACTTCATATAAATTTCTCTAGTCTATTACCATTCATCAAAACAGCAAAAATCCCTTAAACAACAGTACCAAGGACAACTAGCGAGGAATAAAGTTGGGGTCCTAACGATCACAGCAAAGTGTATATTCCTAAGGACAAAAAAACATGCATCCAATAGCTTCCTCATAACGACAGAAATTGCAATTAGAAAACCAAAAATAACTTGACATGACCGATGACCCTGGTAATTGTAAGAATAGATAAGTCCCAAGTAGTACTCAACGTTGGTGAATGAGGAA
Organism: Escallonia herrerae; assembly: GCA_033070095.1. Lineage (NCBI taxonomy): Eukaryota > Viridiplantae > Streptophyta > Magnoliopsida > Escalloniales > Escalloniaceae > Escallonia > Escallonia herrerae. The sequence goes on along the minus strand of JAVXUP010002461.1, from coordinate 73,139 downwards.
AAAAGCATGTGCAGTGTCAGTTGTCAGTAGAATTCAAAATCAGGGGAAGGGCAGCATACCTATCATTTAAAAAAGCAATAGTTAGAGCTGTCAACAGCGCAGCAACAATAGCAAGCGGCCTCCTCAGGAAACCCAATCCTGCAATTGACCAGAAATAATCAAAGTTCCAGGTGTACAAATAATTAAAAACCAACTGCAAAAGAGAACCCATAGCCCTTCCTGTTTGCTTACCAAGAATCAACACAATCAAGAGAAAGTAATTTGTCCGGTAACTGCCAAAAAAGATTAAAAGAACACTATAAGTGCATCTTCTTATTACTAGAACATAAATTTAAGGTAGGTAACATATTGAGGCTCCAAATTCTTCATAAGCCTTTTGCAAACCAAAAACGCTTAATGAGGACCTTAGCGGAGCTAAACTATTGATTCAGTTAACAATGACTGAATTTCGGATTTCCTCTGAACTCTCAGCATGATAAAAGGGAGTATAAGTTGCATTTCCACTCAAAACTCTTCAGAAACCTGTGCTTTAAAAGAACCTTAGCTAAGTGAATATAGCATTGTAGCTGCATAAAGAAGGAGAATGTCAATAGGAAAATTCTAAACGACATGCCTCTGAATAACATATTGTGGACTAGATCATCTATCGTATTTTTGTCATTTCATTAAATCATTGTAATACTATTGTCATTCCACGACCAAAATTAATTTAGACCGCGCGGTTTTGAAGTCACACCACAGAAAAGGTTTTCTATCGCATCGCAGCATACCAGTTTTCCCTTTGCAATTAAATTCCCAGCATAATAAACCTAAACAAAAAATTCACCAGTCTCAATGGAGCACAAGGAGTGTGAGTGAAATTTTCTAAGGGAAGGGAGACGTACTAGTAGAGATTGCACTTGAGACGGCTGTTCCATTTGGAGTAGGATCTCGGCACCGTGAATCTCGAGAAGAACTCCGACAGCGGCCGTGGCGGAGACGACCAGTCCACCTCACGGAGAGCCTCGATCAGATCTTCAGTCGTCACGTTTCCCCAGTCCATTTCGGCCTGAATTTGGATTGCCGCCGGAACCCTAGAAAAGACGAATCGGAAGGAGATGGTGCAGGGGGGATGGGTGTTTGTTTGTTGCAGAAACACGTAACTGCGTGTGTGATTAGTATGCGAATAAAAATCCCTCCGTCCCACCCACGTAAATAAATTTATCTATTTTACTTGTCTTATAAAAATTAAATACTTTCGAAATAAGAAAAATTCAATATTTTTACATAAATATTTTTTAATTTTATTTCTCATTATATATTTAACTCTCTTAGTCTTCTAATTAATTTTTTCTCTTTAATACGCGTACGAAAGAAAGTAAGTGATCGAATTATATGAGATTGAGAGAATAATAATAATATCTTCAAAAATAAAATATTTTCAGCAATATTTTTCGTAACGGCATTCCTCAACAAGAGACACCTCCTCCTACACAAGGGGATCCAAATCCCAAAATAGATTTAGGTAGCCGTGTAACACAATCCGAAAGTTCGGAGGCAGCTGATTTTCGACATGTGACGCGAGGGTCAGATTCTGCACGTGCCATTTCTCCCGGAGCCTACAACGTTGTTGAGGGTTCCCACGTGCCTCTTTCCCTCCAATCTCCAACCGTCAAGAAAAAAGTACAAATATACGAGAATAATAGATTCACGTATCCAATCTAATTAAACCTCCGCTCAAAACTTCCCGGCCAGCCACTGCTCCTCGAAATTCTCACGCCAACAAATCCCTCCCTCCCTCCCTCCCTCCCTCTCATTTTCATTACTGCCCTCTTGAAAATATTTCCCTCAAATTTTCTCTCTTCAGAGAATAATGAAGAATTGTTGAAAATGTGAAGAGGGTTTTGGATTGAGCTAGGATTGGAGCTTATCTCCTTTTTTTTTTTTTGCGGGGTTGCGCTGGAATGTGGTTTTGATTGGTACTGTGTTTTCTTCTGTGACAAACACAGTATCAATCAAAGCGCTTAAGGTTTGGGAATAAGTTTTTTGTGACCCTGTGTTTGGCGTCACAATCATGGCGTTTGAAGTTTGATTGGTTGGGTAAAAATGTTGGAGACTGGGGAGAATGGTGGGGGGGACTTTGATGACTGGACCGTGCTCGTTACGAGCCCTCAGGGCCTGATTCCCGACGAGTCTGGTGAGAAATTTGGTAATGTTGTGGTAAAAAAAGAGGTAAAGGTTGAAGAGGGTGGTTGGGACATTGAAAATGGCAATGTAGGACGAGAGGTGAGGATTGGAGGCAGCATTGCAGAGAGAAGGGCTGCAAAATGCGGCTTTAACGCCTCGATGATTGATGTGGCTCGGGTTAGGGCCCCGGGTCCTCTGCCCTCGCCTGGTGCTCGCTCACCGCTCGTTACTATACCGTCTGGCATCAGCCCCACCGCGTTGCTTGACTCTCCTGTTATGCTTCCCAATCCTCTGGTAACATGCTTGTCCCTTGTTGGGTGGTTACTGTTTTTTTTCTTTTTTACTTTTTCTTGGCTTTTTTCACATTTGAATAGACTTATTTGATTAAAGAATCTTAGCTAGATTATATGGATTTATGTTCTCAGTTTGTTTACACCAATGGCCGTTTGCTTCTGAAGCAGATTGTGGTACGTGATTGTTAATTTAATGTGTGTTGGGTTTCAACTTGTTTGTTTGTTTTTTCATGAGTGATGAAGATTGTTTTTCTGCATGGATCCCCTGATCATCAAGGATGTAACCATGAGAGAAGAGTTTCTCACACCAAATATCTCCATTTCTCAGTTGCATGGTTATCCTGTTAATGCATCAAAGTAAATTGGAATGCTGCACGTATTAGTTAATCTGCGACAACTATGATTCCATGCTGCTTATGCATTGGTCTTTCGCTACATAGAAGAAACTAGAATCTGTCGATAGTTCACACTTATGTGGATGTTCTTTAATTCTTTCATGCTATCATCAATTCCATTGTCATTCTTGCACGTAAGATGATTGCTATTTGATGTTTACCATGTCCGTGACCAGTGGCGAGGCCACATGTAGCCTATGCTGCGCACTTGCCCACCTTGTGTTTTTAGTTTCTTTTCTTCACAACTATGTTCTATTCTATCTTTAGAAAAGCTTTGAGAAATCGTAAATCATAAAGCTTTGCCCATCTTAAGTTTCAAAACTGCTCGAATTGAGGTTAAGATTGGCCACCTTATTCATAAATTCTGGCCACGTCACTGAACCATGGCACTGTCCTTGTTTCTCAAATGCGTTAAAAATAGCCATACACTAGTTCCTTATCAATTTGCCGTGCACGAGATATAGCACATATATTGACAATTTCTCCCATAATTTGGAAAAAAGATCCAAATTAAGATCAACACACAGAAATAATTTGTGGACTAGTTTCGTTTAACCAAAGAAAAGATGCAAAGAGAGTGGAAAAAATGCAAACGCTCAGGAGGTAGGTGCAATTTCACAACGCTATACATAAATGGCTGATGGATTCATTTCATCAAGCCTATCATATGAAGACTTGCCCAAGAGCCAAATTGGACGCTTCTCTAATACCATGAGTAATCTCTCCGGAGTTATAAGATGAAAATCTAACTCCGGAAAGCATGTTCAATCCTTGAGCTTGAATCCAAAGGGCAAGGATCGGCATTTCATCTGTAGTAGACAAGTTGTCTTACATGAGGTTGATCCCTCTATAATCTCCTTGCGTTTGCTGATCGTTGACATAAATCTCTTCGTGAGCCTGGGACTCTCAAAAGTTGCGTCACTGATGTGGACAAGCGAAAGAAGCATAATCAAAGACATTCAGTGGTGTACTACTATGAATTTATATACGTTTTAACAATATCAGGATTCAGAAAGTCAGCATCTTCTTGAATCATTTATCACCTTTATTTTTCGCTTGTCTCTAACATATTTCCACATGGAGAAACACCAAAGCAAATACACCAACGTAAACGCACATACACAATCAAGAGCGGAACTTCGTAGGTCTTTGAAGATGTATGTATTTTTATCAATGGGAACATGGGTAAAGTGATATCCTCAGCTTCTATGCTCTCATTATTATTTACTGCAGAAGTAGAATCATAATGCAGCCATGCACCAAGAAGTCCATCAAGTACGAAATCCAGTCAGCTCTGAAGGTGGAAAACTTACTTCCCGAGCTGATAAAAATGGACAGTGAAACCTGCCTATATGGACTTCCAAAGATGAAACGGACTAAGTGAAGAGGTTGTGATTCACTATAGGAAGCATATCCTCTTATTGGTATGTGAGTGGAAGACTGGTCACAGCAGGAGATGGGAAGAGGACTAGATTCTCGTGGGGTGTTTGATGCCTGGAGGTAGGGATGCAGGTGGAATTCCAACACGTGCATTATAAGTGTAGTAGTGATGAGGTGTAGTAGTTCGATCTCATTCTTAGTCTCTGTGGTGGTTTGGGTTTGGACTACTGCAGCAAGGAGATTTTTTTAAGGACCTCGGGTTTAGTTGGTGGAGATGGTTTAGAGCATTACATATATAGATTTTGCATGTTCAATGTAGGGAACGGAAAATTTTGGGTAGAGAAAAGCATAAAATACTTTCCTTGACACTTGAAAGCCTTTGGTGTACTACGGCTGCAAGAGATTCCGTTTTTGCTTGGGACAACATCTCTTTGTATATGCTGGAGGAAGTTTATTTGTGAACTCGCGATACATGTATGTGGGAGCAGATGAGAGCGACAGGACCACTTGTTGAGCACTGACGTGGCAAGAGTGCTGCAAATCATGCTGTGTCCCTTTTTAGAGATCTGGATTCTAGAAAATGTGTTCACTATTTACAATGGTTTGATTGTCTCGTCCAATCATTAATCTGCTGATATGGTTTTCAATCCATCAGGAGTACCTTCATTGATGACCTTAAGACAGATATAGGCCATGGGGAGATACCATCTTTGATCCATGGATTCGAATGGTTGCTTGGTTTGACAATAACACGTCTTTTTGTGAGAAATAGTTTTATTGGTTGGATATTCATGCGTTGGCATTCTTGGGTAGAGAGAATGAAGGTCTGGAAGAGTATCCTTTCTGCTTCTTGGTTTATTGGTGTGGGAGGAAGGTGAAAGCTTTCACATGATCGAAAGACCAATCTTCATGTTGAAGGATTCTTCCTTAATTGGATGGTGTTTTCTTTGGTTTGTGGACATGATGTGAGATCATTTGACCTTTTTCTCTCCTTTAATTATCGCAGCTTATTCACTGTTGTAAAGATTACTTTCCTTTCTGCCACAAGAAGTTATTTTAGTTGTAGTTGGGTTGACATACTTTTTAGTACCAACATAATTTGGGGAGGCTCCCTTGATTGAGGTGTCCCCTAAACGAAACTTTATTAGATTTAAAAGCTAAGGAAACAAGAAAGAATTTCGGATAGACATGCAGAAGCTGCCGCTGCTGATCATTTCATTATTGCTAATGGATATCCCAAATGCATTCTGGTCGAAAGGCCAGAGAACCTTTTAGTTTTGATACATAATGGAGTGCATAAAGATGTTTGCTGAAAGGCCAGAGAACCTTCTAGTGTGGATACATAATGGAGTGGAAAAGATGTCTGTTGTTTAAATGGTTCCCTGTGAAGCACAGGTGCGGCTCCAAGGGTAAAGCACCGGCACGGGGTGCCATCGGGTGCGGGTGGGCGTCGGGTGCGTGTCCGACATTTATGATTTATGATTTTTATTTTTTAATTACCGGGTGCGGCTCCGATACGGATCGGGTACGTATCACATTTTTGTGGGATGAAAACACAGATTTTAAAAGATTTTTCAGGGGTGACCCATAAAGAATGAATTTTGTGGGGTTAAATTATAAATACTGAAACACTTACCTATTTAACCTAAATCAACAGATCGGGAAGAGACAACAGATCAGAGAGAGAGAGAGAGACTGAGAGTGAGCATCGGCAGCGGAGCTAAGTAGCCACGACTGTCTAGAGACTCCGGCGACCACCCGAAACAACCGACGACCACCGGCGAAGAGCTTGAGAGAAGAGAGAAGAGGAAGCAGCAGCCACCGACCGGAGGTAGCGACATCGATGGCCATCAAACTGCTCCTTCCTTTTCGGCATAACCAACAAAAAAGAAAAAAGAGAAGAAGGAGAAGGAGAACTCCGGCGACGGAGAACACAGCGGCAACGGCTGCTGCTTCTGACTCTCTTCCTTTCACCAGACTTCTTCTGACTCTGTCTAGTCTTTTGGCTCAGACTTTAGGTGTGGGGCTTTGTCACTTGGCTCAACCTTATTTGTGGTGCTTTGCCACTTGTGGCTTTTTGGTAGTCCACGTGTGCAGCTGCATGGATTTGTTCAAGTAATTGACTAAATGATTCATCATATATATATATATATATATATATATATATATATATATATATATATATATATATATATATATATATATATATATATATATATATAATATTTATTATCTTAAATTATAAAAAATTGCAGTATCCTAGTATCCTAGTCGCACCTGTATCCTGTTTTTTTTTCAAAATGCCGTATCGGCGTATTCGCACCCATGTTGTATCCGCACCCGTATCCGTGTCCTATCCGCACCCGTACCCGTGTCCGTGCTTCATAGCTGGTTCCTATAGGAATATTATGAGTTCAAAATCATGTATAGCTTTGACCATGCCTGAAGGATGGTATGTAAGTAATGCACTATGGATCCATTTTGTATGCGTATATATTTTTCACGATTTCTCTATATACATCTTTCAGCCATCTCCCACTACTGGGACCGTTACATTACCCCCTCTCAGTCATGAAAGCGTAGCGCTGAATCCAATGACTCCTGCTGCACATGGGGACAGGGGAGGCCAGGTTGGTTCATCTTGTAGTTCCAAGCATCATTTGTGTCCTATTTCATTGCCATGCATTTCAGATCTAGGATATCAGGTGACTGTAGTGTTTCTGGTTTGTGTAATTGGTGTATATCAAGATTTTGACTCAAACTTCGTATTGATAACTGAATATGGTTACCATGCACTATGGTGAAAACGTTTTTCTTTAAAACATAATAATGAAGTATCGTCTCGGATGTATAAAGATCTTGGCTAAACAGTGACTACTTCATCTTTAGGCATTATGCCTAACAGCTGCACTTAAGAGAGAGGTGAGAGAGATAACTATGCTGCAGAAGACTATAGAAAGATACAATTCTTTCTGTTAGAGAGAGAGATACAGAAAGAGCAGGTTTATTAGTTGAATTACTTACACACAGGCTTGGTCAACACCAAAGTTCATTGGTTGACATGTTGTTTTTGCCTGGTTCTTTTTGTGTTTAGCTTATCAAATGTATACTTGAATGACATGGAGGAGTGTTTTTTCAGAATGTAGTAACTTCCTAGATTGTGTACCACCCGAAAGAAAGGAGGGATGGCACGTTGGCACTCATAGATCTGAGAGTATATTCACTGGAAGTCTATCATCACGCTTTCTAGTGGTCAAAAGTTGCCAGTAATCTTGCCTCTTCTGTAGTGACTGATTCCCCTTTAACTGCTTTAGAGTGTACGTGTCAATGATGACCAACTAGATGTCGGGCATGGAGAGCTGTTATTAGGAAGACTGGAGTAAAATCTTGAGTGGCACTTTCTCTGAATATCACGCTATCGAATTACACTACCTCTGAAAAGCTAGAAAATTCTTCCATCTTCAGATTGGTATAATGTTTGTCCTTTGCCAGATTCACCGAGTTGGCAAGCCAAAGTACTTCCTTTTTCTGTTTAAGGAATTCCACAACCATTAGAGCCTACTCAATAATCTGATAGAACAAGTAAAGATGAGAGTGAAAATTGAGTCCAAAAATACAGCTAAATGCCAAAGCTTTAGCTTGTCTCGGTAGAGAACATTGACGATGATGATAAAGAAGGCTATGACCATAATACTTAACTGTGCAATGTTGCAAGACAAATACAATAGCCTCTCTGTCAATTAATCAAGTAGAAAAGATGGTCCTTATCGTATGGTAGATCAAATTCGGATTCATTTCTTTGCTTCTCCACGAAATATTATAATGCTGAGATGTCTTTTGATTTTTCTTAGGTATAACAAACTGAATACTGGTAAAGCCGACTTTGAGTCACGCTGAAAAGAATTCAAAACATCCCTTAGCTAACAAGAAGATAACAGAGTTTTGATTAATGTTCACATAATTTTTCAAGAAAATAGCGAAAATATTGGTGCTAAGATTCGGTTATGAACTAGCTTATACATCAGAAAAGAATAAAAGAAGTTATGAACTAGGTCCATCACCAGGAAAACAAATCCATCTCTGTGGTTTTACCTTTTATTTACTTAAATGATTTCCTTTTGAAACTCTGCTACAGATACCAAGTTACCAGACTCTTGCTTCCATGCAGCCACCAATGGATTTTGAATTCCCAGTTGAGTTTCCAAAAGACACGGCCTTAAGGAACTGTGCTACAGATTCACCTGTTGAAGTGAAAGATTCCACAAATATGATTCCGAGTGCAAGCTGTGCTCCTTTGCAATCATATCATGCGGATTCAGCCGTTAATCCAATCACTCCTCTTGGAGAACCTACCAGTGGAGATGATGGAGTGGCTCAGCATCTTCTGGAAGGAAACCAGAAAGGGGCATTTCCTCTGATGGGAATATCAAAGAATGCAGAAGATGGATACAATTGGAGAAAGTACGGTCAGAAACATGTAAAAGGCAGTGAATTTCCTCGCAGCTATTACAAATGTACTTATCCTGATTGTCTGGTGAAGAAAAAGGTAGAGCGTTCACACGATGGCCAAATAACCGAAATTGTCTATAAGGGTGCTCATAATCATCACACTAGTCGGCCATCTCTACTTGTCTCTCCATTTTTACAGAATGAAGTACCGGACAGTGTTGATGGTGGCAGTTCTTCTGTCAAAGCTGAAGATGGGGCGGTTTGGAGAAGCATCCAGCTGGGGTGCAAGGATATCAAAGTGGATGCAGATTGGAGGGTTGATGGTTTGGAGAGGACATCTTCAACATCTGTCGTGACCAAAACATCTGATCCATTATCAAACCCGCAAGAGAAAACCAAGGGTGTGCTTGAATCAGCAGGAACACCAGAGCTTTCGTCAACACTTGCTAGTCATGATTGTGATGATGAAGATGGGGCCACTCAGGGAAGCATATGCCCAGGAGGTGATGCTGATGACGAAGAATCTGAACCAAAAAGGAGGTCTCTCTCTCTCTCTCTCTCTCTCTCTGTGCCCGCGCGCACTATATGGTAGCATGACACGAAATACAAACACGCTTATCGACAAATTTTCTCATTCCAGGAAGTTAGCTGAAATTAATGTCGCGTCAAGGAATGTGCGTGAACCTAGAGTGGTGGTCCAAATAGAGAGTGAAATGGATATCCTTGACGATGGCTACCGCTGGCGGAAGTATGGGCAAAAAGTTGTCAAAGGAAATCCAAATCCTAGGTAGATCTTTCGAATTGTTCTTCCACAAGCTAAACCTATTAGATAAATTGAAAAGGAAAAAAACTTGAAAGATGTGGAATGCCCATTTTAGTGACTGCTGAAGCTTAAAACTGCATTTCAAGACACAGTATTCCACCATATTTCATACTCTAGTTTTGACAATATTGGTTCACTTCAGGAGCTACTACAAATGCACAAGTGCTGGATGCCCAGTGAGGAAGCATGTTGAAAGAGCAGCCAACAATCTGAAATCTGTCATCACAACATACGAGGGGAAGCACATCCATGAAGTGCCTGCAACCAAAAACAGCAGTCAGGTAAACTCAACCGCTGGTAACCTGCCTGCAGCCACATCCAACATTCCCCTACCCAAGATTGCTAATGTCCCCAAGCCTGAACCACATGTTCAAGATCACACAATTCATTTTGAAAGAAAACCGGCATTGGGTAATGAATACATGAAACCATGTTTGCTTGGGAAGTTCGGAAGTGATGCAAAACTCAGACCTTCCTCCATTTACCAGATGCAATTTCCTCCCCTGCAAAATTCGATGCCTTATGCCTCTTTTGGAATGAATATCAACCACAACGAAACACATCCAGCCTGTTACATGGCTCCAGTTTTGCCAGATTTCCCGATTCCTGTACCAATGAGTATCCATGGTTCTTCCAATATGGTTCTGGGTGGCTCTGATAATCATGGAAATTCAATTGGTCCGATCCGGTCTTTTCTTGGAGGGCAGCAGTTGAGAGGGACTGATCTAAGGTTCGTTAAGCCTGAACTAGAGCAAGAGAATAATCTATATGACAACCGCCTACACATATCGGATCATGAAAATGCATCGTCATCATCGCCTATGTTCTGTAGGGTTGTTGGAAGTTTGCCAAATTAATCTTTTCCAATTCTGCTCAAGTTGAGTCAGAAATCACAGTACTCTGCTTGTCCCCAGAGACTGACCAAAAGGTGCCAGGTTCCTGCCAGTCGGTGGTAGTTATGTTGGTTTCTTCTCTATTCTTTACTTTGAAAAGTGGTTTAGAAACCTTTCATTACAATCGGGAAGAAATGTCTGTAACTGATCCTCACCATTTTCACATTTTCAACAATAATATGTCAAGGGTGAACTAGTAGTTCAAACTGTTGAAGCAGTCACTGTCTCTAAGTGCGGGCATAGCATTGTGCTTCGTCAAGATCCGTACACATTTCAACCATGCCAACAGATTGTTTAAGTGCAATCATTGCAATCCTAAGGCAAACCTGCTTCATTCTGCTTACCATCTCATTGCATGTGAAAATAAATACTATGGAGATAATGAATATGTGCGCTCATTATCATTGGAGTATTATTTAACAGTCTTATGCTGTTAAAACTTTTTTAAAACAAATTAAAACACGAGAATCATAGTCCAGTTTTTATCCCATACAGCCATTTCTATCAAGTCAAAAACACTTGAAGACATCTTGGCCAACCGAGAAGAATGAGCTAATTTGTCTACTTGGCCAGCTGAGTAGATAATCTTTAAGTGACTCGAATTATAGTCAGCTTAGCTAGTTGAAGAGATGAGCTCAAGTGGTTTACATATGAGTTTGCTTGACCACCAGGGGTGGAACTACGTTGGGACTGGGGGGGGGGGGGGGGGCGCTAATGCACCCTTTGAGATTTTGAAATTTTTTTTTCTGGAATTGCACCGCCGTCCACGAGACCCCGTCCCCCGAGATAGTCACCTCTCTCTCTCTCTCTCTCTCCCCGTGACCGATGAGGACTGAGGCTCAGGCCGTGACAGCCGACCGGTGACTCACATAGTCACACTCACTTCGAGTCTCTGACAGACGACCGCGACAGTGAGCCTCTGGGTTGTGACCAGATCTGGACCGTGACCGACGTGACGACGACCGACTCACTCCGACTCATTCCGACCGAGACCTTGACTGCTTGACGACGGTGACGGACTGACGGATGAAGACGACCTCATCAAGCTGGGGACCCAGCTGATACCTTGCAACAAGTACTTTCTTTTTCAAGTTTAAAGGCAACCAAATTGGCACCAAGTGCTCCAACAAATCAAAAGCTTGTGCATGCAAACATGAAGTTGGAGGTGGCATTGGCTGTACTAGTGAGTGTTTTCGTGATTGTCATTGCCAGCTACAACTGCAAGGTTGTGCAGTTCATCTTTGGGGACTCCCTATCAGACGTTGGTAACAATGATAAACTCACCAAGAGCCTTGCTCGGGCTAACCTGCCGTGGTATGGAATTGATTTTGGCAATGGCATGCCTAATGGGAGGTTCACTAATGGTCGTACTGTCGCTGATATAATGCACTGACATAAACGAACATAGCATTGCTACATTCAGCATTGCAGTCGATTAGGTGCATATTATTTGGATATTGAGGGTTACTACCAACAGAGGCGAATTTAAGTATCTTTAGACTTGCTCAAGCAAGTAATATCAACAAGGCAAACAACTAGGTACAGTAGAAAGTGCTCATGGTGTTCACCCTCACAAAATTGGCCGGACATCACCAATTTTGTCTATTAATGATCCCAATATAACAGTTGTTAAGAGCATACTTGCAATTAAACTAGGTAACTGAGATGAAGTGCATCAATTTTTTGTATAGCAGTTTTATGCTTAGTTTCGAAAACTTAGCCAATTAGAGTTATAGATGCTTCGTTAAGCGAAGATGTCATACTGGAAAATGGAGTAAATTATGCATCTGGAGGTGGTGGCATTTTGAATGAAACTGGTGGTCTGCTTGTAAGTAGGAGAAACATCCACTTCTTCCGGTTATTGCTCGGAGTAAGTTTCATCTTTAAGTTTGAGTTTCATGACCTTTCTCTTTTTAAATCCGTTGCAGGTTCAAAAGTTCTCTCTATACAAGCAAATTGAGCTGTTTCAAGGAACTCAAGGACTAATAAAAGCCCAAATTGGCACACCAGCAACAGAAAAGTTTTTCCAAGAATCACGGTATGTGGTTGCTCTCGGAAGCAACGACTTCATCAATAATTACTTGATGCCGGTCTAAAGTGATTCCTGGTCATACAATGATCAAACCTCCATAAGCTATTTAATGGAAACACTCCAAGGACAACTTAAGGTAATCCGTTTGTCGAATGCTGATTTCAGTCTTCTTTACATTTATTTACTCCTACTTGCTGAATTTCAATGGGAAGAGCCACAATGCAAGAGCAATTCCTAATGCCAAAGCAATGATGCTATTAGTCTAGTACTTAGTATGAACTTGCTATGAAATTACTTAAGTTGAAAAGGACGTGATATATCTTTTGTGTACTTACTTATGTTAGTTTTATCTTACCTGTTGTGATAGCTTTTTTTGCAATGAAGATAATAAAGACTCGACTTCGAAATCGCATGGGAGATGAATGGATGAATGATAGTTTGATTTGCTATATTGAGAAAAAATGTCTTCAAAACTATTGGGAACAAGGCTACTATCAAGCGTTACTAATCTTCAGGGCCTTATTGAGTAGTAATTTACTAATTTCATTTATAAACACTTGAATATCTAATTTGTATTTGTTTTTTTGTCTTGTGTTGTACTCGTAAAGAGTCTTTAATGGCTCTCGTGAAACTTAATAATATATTTTGTATATTTTTTAAGTGCACTCTATTTATTATTATTATTTTATTAATAAATTTTTTTAATGAATTCGATATAATTTTTCCACTCCTAAAAAAAATACCGGTTCCGCCCCTGTCGACCACCCCTGTAGATGAGCACAAGTGGCTCACAAATTTGCTTGCTCGGGAACTGAGGAGACGAGCTTATGGATTAGCTTAAATGGCTTACAAATGATCTTTGCCCGGGAAACAGAAAGACTAGCTCAAAATGGCCCACATATTAGTCTGGCAAGTCGAGCCCATGAAAGTTGAAAAGAAAAAGAGAGAGAGATAGAGAAAGCAAACACATTATAATCGAGTAATAAGGTATACGAAGTAATCACTCTCTAACTGGCCACTACAAAAGATGCACGCAAAAGTAGGGTAATAAGTGTTGCTAACCCATCCTAGTTACACTTTTGACTCTTGGCTCTCGCTCTCGCGCGAACAAATATTCAACGATCAAAGTTCAAATCAATCAAACTGATCAACTCAAGGTGCACGCTCAAATCACTTGCCGCGCCTCAGACACAAAATTGTTTTAAGTGTAGAATCAACGTAACGTGTCACGCCTCACAAACAATCGGAGTGTTGAAATTGACGTCATGCGTCGCACCTCCGGCACGAAATTATCTCAAGTGTTGGAAGCGACGATGTGCCTTCCCCCAAATGGATCGGCCAAGCTCCTCCCTCTTGAGGGCTCCCTCTCCTTGGGACTCCCTTGCTTTCACCCCCTCTTGAGGGCTCCCTCTCCTTGGGAGTATTAGCGGCTCTTTCTCCTTGGAGTTCCCTTGCTTCACCCCTCTCCTTGGGGGGCTCCTTTGCCAGGAGAAGGCGGTGGCAGAGATGGGTAAGAGGTGAAAGCATCTTTAGGTGGTGGAGGTGGGAAAGAAAGACCTAGAGTTAATGAAGAGAACCACAAAAAAAAAAAATAGTGAAAGAATGAATTGAGTGGTCTTTTTTTTATATGAATTTTTTTTTGTGATATTATAAGTTTACCCCTCTAAAAATGTTTAAAATTTATGAAAATTGGAACGTTCTTGTAATATTCAAGAGTTATGTGCTCTAACTAAAACTTCAAGGGTTTGGAAAAACTTCAGGGATTTGTTTCGCAATTTAGCCAAAGTATAACGTGGTATAGAATTTATTTGCCTGTTTCATCCCTCGTTTGAGCATATAATAACACCAATTGGTGGAGGGATGTGTGGACGTACTTATGATAGTTTAGCGATGAATTTTGGAACGATGGTTTTACGACAATGCTAAAAAACACTTATAAATAATTTAGGGACTTTTTTGTGATTTCCCGAATCCGAGAGTCCATACACGTCCTTAAATAAAAATCTTAGCTACGAATTTTAGAATGATAGTTTAAGGAGAACGCTAAAGAAAACATTATAATTTAGGAAATTTTTTGTGACGTTCTGAACCGAGAGTCCATACACGTCTTTAAACAAAAATCCAAACACGTCCATGACGAAACTGTTATAATGGTGGAGCAGAGCATCTAAAATACTGCAAGACATGATCACATGAATCTCAAATACTTAATGCAGAATTTAATTACAATCCTTTTAGACCAACTATTTGGATTCAAAGTAAACAAAAATAAAAACTAAGAAATAGTCTTAAGAAAATTCACGTCGTCTACTATTTTCAATTGCAAACACCAAGTTTTACTGTTCAAGTGACATCTTGCCCTTCGTGCTACTCTTCGTGCTACTCTTGATCTAGAAGGAAAAAGAAACAAAAAGTAAAAGGGTGAGCACATGAATTGTCGAGAAAGAGTTTTTACACAGGGCCAAAAACATATACATCTTTGAGTTATAAAATAGAGTCAATCAATAGGATTTTAGATAACTCGATCTAACTTAACAAACAAATGACAAAAGCAATTAAAAATGATTGAATAACAAATAAGACAAATATCAAATATAATCTATAAATTATTATTTAACATCACAATTCATGTTATGTTGAATATTGCAGTCGATACGTCACATGTAAGTCACAATTCTTAAAAGTTAGTTTTGAATACAACTATCATCTAAAAAGAAATTTGTGAAATATATAAAATGTCAATTCGAAGTTCAAAAATAGTCATCATAGACTCGTATTGGAGAGGATAGAAGTGCAAAAATCATCTTAATCATAAATCGAACGAGTGACATATCATGAAAATTTAGTAAAACTTAAAGACATGAAAAACAAGAGAACAAAAAAAGACACAATAATACTTTGAGAAGACTTTAAGGAGTTGGCCTTTGTTTTGCTGAGACTTAGTCCAAATAGGTCATGTTGTTGTTATTGAAATGCGTGAAGTAAAATTGGACAGAAAATGAACGGTAAAATATATTGGCCGAAAGCATAAATGGATAACAGTAATGTCAAAACGAATATAATTTTGGGATAGAATTTTGGGGAGTCTCAACAAAAGAGTCCATAAAAACTCTTACATAAAAGTAGCAAAAGAAGATAACTACCTTGTCTTAGATCGATCACAACCCTACCCTTGAAGGTCCAAAATAATACACTAACTCCTTTCTCTTTTCTTCTCATTTATTAGTCATATATATATATATATATATATATATATATATAGACATTTACTCTCTCCAAAAAAAAAAACAATAATATAACTCAAAATTCTTATTGCTACTATAATTTGAATATAGCTTAAAGCCGTAATTTCTTTTTACGCCTTCGTTGCTTAAAAGAACTTCCAAGCAAATTCTGTAATGTTTATTACTTAGTTCATAGTCAAAATAGTTTTCAAAATAGTATTTTTGCAAAAGTAGCCTAATAAAAATCTGAAGTATTACATTTTTGGTAATTGTCTTTTCTCTGCAGGTAAAAAATAGGGCTAATTACACCTATATCCCTGAGGTTTAGGGGTAATTACAAGGGAGGACACAAAGTTTCAAAATGTAACATTCTGTGACCAAAAGTGTTTCAAATGTATCACCCGTGTCCATCCGTCAGGTTTCCGTCCAAAAAGTGTACTTTTTTAATGATGTCAGCAATACGTATTTTTAAAATGTCAAAACTACCCTTGTATGTATATACTGAGTAATTTTTAAAAATTTTAAATTAATACTATAAACCCTAATTTTCATTGTCTTCCCCCCCCCCCCAACTCGCCGACAGCCCCACTACCGGCCGCACAAGCGGTCGCCGGCGACTAACTCCGGTGCCCGCTGCAAGCATCGCGCCGCTGCCACCACCTGTCGACGGCCAACAAATTCGGTCAGTTGCCCCATCACCGGCCGCACAAGCGGTCGCCGGCGACTAACTTCGGTCCCCGCTGCAAGCATCGCGATCAACTCCGGCGCTCCTTCACCGAGCGCCATCACCAACGCCTCCGCAACCATCGCGCCGCTGCCACCACCGCCCGAGATTTATCACCGGTGCCATCTCGAGGTCAACCACCAGTCTTTTCCCGATCGACCAGTAAAGGCGACGCCAGCGACGGGGAAGGGAAAGGGGAGGGTGGGAGCGACAGGGAAGGGGAAGGGGTAGGGTGGGGGTGACGGGGAAGGGGAAGGGGAAGGGGGAGGGTGGGGGCGACGGGAATGGGTAGGGTGGGGGCGACGGGGAAGGGGAAGGGGGAGGCATAGGCGACGGGGTGCTGTGGGAATGGGGTTGGGGGGTGGGGGTGGGAAGGGGGAGGGGGTTGGTGGGTGGTCCCAGGGGCAAATCAGGATTTCAACTTTTATTTAGGGGCAATTTGGTCTTTTTGTCAAAACCGTTAAGTATTTTTATATTCCGTTTGTCAACGGACATAAGTGTTACATTTTGAAACTTTGTGTCCTCACGTGTAATTACCCCCAAACCTCAGGGACATAGGTGTAATTAGCCCAAAAAAATATTGCATAAGAAAAACAGCATGAAGGAAGGAAGATGATTGAGCCCAGGTTCGAACCGGGGACCTCAAGCGTGTGAGACTAGCGTGATAACCGGCTACACCACCCAGACAGATCTTGCTCTTGTTGTTTCAATTAATATATATAAATCTTTTTCACTTGCAACTTCCATATCATGTGAAGTACATTTGAGTGAGTCTCCATAGTCCAATGCAGTTTATACTTATCATTTTGGGCAGATGCAGATATATATTGTGAATTTTAGGTGTTCATAGCAAATTTGGATTTGATAGCCAAAAACTCTGATACAAATATTTTTGTACCCGCAAGCGCAAGACTTGTTCTATTGTATTCATTTCGAACATAATCAATATAGTCAAAAGTGATCCCAACAAATGAAACAAGGTTTTCTTTCTAACTCCAATAATTAATTTGATTAAACCTCGTACTCGTTACATAATCTAAATCCCTTAACAAACTTTGTTAAGGACTCGAGCGTTCTCCGTTTATGTGAATGCTTTTCTCAAGTTTTATGACAGTAGTCAAAAATATCAAAATTGTTAAGGTTAAATACACGTTTATACCCTGAAAGTACCACAAAGTCTCACTTGAGGGTCCAAAAATGCACTACTTAGATCCACAGACTGTGGAAGAAGACCTGGGGTTGTCATCATATTTTTGGGGGCCGAAAACACCTGATAGTTTTGAATCATTCTTCTTCGAGTGAGAGTGTTTGGAGAATTATGCGAGATCAAGTTCTTAGCATAAATTATGCCATTGAAATAGGTTTTATAGATCTTAAAGTGTTTTAGATTTTTCATTATGGTAATTACTGCACTGTAACTCGCACAATAGCCATTCTTGTGGCAGCTAAAGAATTGGTCCAGTGTGTTGAGGGTAGTTTGGGAGGGTGGCGCGGGGCTGTCGGTGGGGAGGGCGAGGGATGATGAAGGAAGGAAGAGAGGGAAAAGGGGGACGGAGTGTGGGATCGGAGATGGGGCGGCGCGGGGCTGCCGACAGGGGGGCGAGTGATGATGGAGAAGGGAAGAGATGGAGAAGGGCGACGGGGCGTGGGGCCGGCGATGGGGATGCGCTATAGTGAGGCCGTAGGGGCAGTGGCGGTGCCAAGGGTGCAGCGCAGAGGATTAGACATTAAGGCTTTTCTTATATTAGGGTTGTGAGAGAGAGAGAGAGAGACCGGGTCGGGTTACAGGTCTAGGATTGGCTTTGTTAAAGGAAGAGATGCGCCGACGAGTCACGTCGGGTCGAGCAGGGCGGGCGCGTTCTGCCCTATGTTTTCTTTTGAATTTTATTATTATTATTATTATGTTTTAGCCCCCAAGGAGATTTTTCAAAAATGAAATTTCAAAATTGCTCCTGAAGGAAAGGGTTAGATTGTTAGACATTTGGACGGATGCCCTTATCATTGCAGATTTGGAGTTGTAGACCCTTAGGTGTAAAAATTAAACTTTGGGACCCTCAAGTGAGACTTTGTGATACTTTCAGGGTACTAACGTGTATTTAACTCAAATTGTTACTTTGATACTATGCACATGCATTTTCTTCACGACTTTTTATAGTTGTTAGTTTTGACTTGAGCAATAAATATTACTTCCAAAGGTGAGCCCTTTCAATTTTTAACTCTACGTGGTCATTTTTTGGTGTCTTGCACGCTCCGAAGTCCAATCCATCAAGATTGCATTTCGAATAGAATGATTTTTGTTTACACGTGCACGTATAAGAGTTATAGTTATTTATGGATTATACGTGACAACTATATTATTATGCTCTTACTACACTTTAAGAAAAATATTTAATCTTATTTTATGTTATCATGTTGACGTGAGAAACAAAAACCTATCCACACCTGAAAGAATACAAGTAGCATTCAATTTGCAATGGTTATATTTAAAAGACGACATTACAATTGTAACTCTCTGAAAGTTTCATTACTCCCGGAGGAGGTAAAAATATTTTCTTATGCGCTACGTCGTACCATCACTAATTAGCTAAAGTCATATTGAAACAAACACGTATCTGTATTCCTTTCATTCATACGAAATTAAGTAGTTTAGTAGCAGAAACTGACCAGATACACGTTTCAGGAACATGTATTTACAATCAACGTGGTTGGTGATTTGCTGAAACTCGACCAGGTACACTTCAAACATGTTCTATATATGAAATCCCTCGAACAATTACACTTCCTTTAATGATACTAAATTCTTCACAAATGACACAAATTTGACAGACTTCTTAGAATTGGCAAGGAAAGCAAAAGGAAACTTCCCACCATCCTCCCCACTTAATTCATATTTTCCAAACACAAAGGTGGCAAAAAAAGTAATTGCCCCCAGGTTGGACTCAAAGTCTGAGTCCAAAATATTCAAAAAAGAGCCTAAAAGTAGAGGTGTCAAATGGGCCGGCCTTGCCTAAGCCCAACGGGCCTCCAACAAAACGGGCCGGGGCTGGGCCAGTGGGGCTGCCAACCGGGCCAGGCCTGTTGGAGGGGAAATCTGGGCCCAGTCCAAGCCCTGGCCCTAGGCCCAATATCTAGGGCCGGGCCTGGGCCCTATTTTTTTATTTTTATTTTTGCATTTTCTTGTTATTCAACGTAAAGACTTTAATTACAATAATTTCTTATTATTATTTAAGCAAATTGTAATGTAGTATTATGACTAAGATTCTTGTTATTATGTAAGCAAATTGCTCTCTCTCTCTCTCATTTACATCTCTCAATTTAAATTTTTTTATTTCATATACATGGGTGTCACCCCTCTGGTGTTCCTTGTTAATACATATCATTACTTACTAGAAAGAATGTAGATCACTTGTGCACTCATGAATTGCACTATGATTGATTACCCACCTCTATTTTCTTTTTTCATTTTAGTTTACTATTCAGTCATAACAAAAAAGGGAACACCAAAGACTAGTACAAGTATGAGTCTAAAATTGCCTACCCTTGCTTCTGTTCCTCCGTTTATTTATGTTTGAAATCAGGTGCAAAAGAAAAGTGTCAATGACGTGGGTAGAATGAAAATGCATTGCATGCTTGTCTTAAATTTTTTACCCATTTGAAATGATTTTCTATTCTCAGTATACACTACTTTTAGCGTTCATCTAATTGAAAAATTTCTTGTTAAAGTTTATAGGTAAGATACCCAAAGAAATCGGGCCAGAATCGGGCCATTTTAGGGCCGGGCGGGACCCGTTTCTCAAATTATTCGGCCTGACCATGGACCAAGCCCTAAGGATTAAGGTCAGTCTAGGCCCAAAAATGGGCCGAGCCAGCCCGAGCAAAAACGGGCCAGGCAGGGCCAGCCCGCGGGCCGCCCTGGCACTTTTGACATGGCTACCTAAAAGTAGCCAAAAGTGTCCCCTTTTTTAGTGCAAAGATTAATCCTCTGCTTATCCCCTGTTTCTCCCTTAATCACAAAATAACAAAAGCAGAGATTTAAGGAAAAAGAGAAAAGGGCTTCGGATTGTAACCCACAAAGCACACGGCAGCGAGCCTTTTAAACTCCTCAATTATCATCGTTATTCGCAATCATTAAGCTTAAACAAACATAATTGAATCCAACCCACGCTCTATATCCCCACAGTATTTAACTCTATCTCCGTCGGCTTCAGGTAGAGTATGCCGTAAGCTGAATTCTGATCGATTTTTTCGGAGCTCGGATTAGGGTTTGCAGTTCGCGCGTTGTGGTGAGGGGTTCGAGCCGGGGTTCGTGGCGGCTAGTGTGATGGCGCAATCCGCCGGCCGGGTGCGGGTGGTGGGGGAGTACGTGGTGGGGCGGCAGATAGGGGCGGGGTCGTTCTCGGTGGTGTGGCACGCGCGCCACAGGGTGCACGGCACGGAGGTGGCGATCAAGGAGATCGCCACGGGCCGGCTGAACAAGAAGCTTGAGGAGAGCCTCATGTCGGAGATTGTCATACTGAAGAACGTCAATCATCCTAACATCATTCGCCTCCACGAGATGATCAAGGTAATCGAAAGCTTACTGTTAGTAATTTCTTCTTGAACTTGCAGCTGTATGTGATTGAGATAAATGAAGTAGTTGGATGTGTTGACTCTGTTTTCCCGTTTGGTTGCTGAGAAACTGGAGGAATAAGGCATTGAAGCGTTGCCTTTTTTTTTTTGGGGTGCTATTTCGTGTTGAATAATCGTAGAGCAAAGGTAATGGCGTAGAGGCGTAGGGAAGATGACTGTTCTAGAACTCAATTTTACTAGTTATATAATACATGGAAGTTCATATTTTTGAGCCATAGAAATGTACAATATGCTCAATTTCTTGGTGATTTGAATACAAGGTTTTTTTTTTTTTGTTTTTTGGTTAAATAGGCTTGGCCTGTGATTTAATGATAAACAAAATCATAAAGTACGGGGGTTTGGACAATGGACATTTAGGCCGTACCCCTGAGAAAAGAAAATCGCAATCTCAAGGGGGTTTGAAAAACACTAAAATATATCAGCCAAAAAGTGACTGAATTTTTCGTGCAGCGTAATACTATCTAAAATCCTAGGAGTACTAGAACCATTCTTGTCCAAACTACAGAGAGAACGATGAAATTATGTTTGTATGTCCTTTTAGTCGTTTTGGTCATAGAGATATAAAAGAAGTGGGTAAAGGTGATGCTTTTGTTGTTATGTTGGTGTTTTTTGTGCTATTTTGTGTGTAATAACTGTAGTACGAAGATAATGAGTGAGACACGGGCATTAACTGTTACTTGTGTGCTTGCCCGAGGAAATTTTACTAGTTATATGGACATGCACTGCTATGCAGTAACGTTGTTAATTGGAAAAGTTTGTACAAATGGGCCTTAGAAATGTAGGTTGCAGAAATACTCACAATTTTTGCGTCCTTTGAATTTCAAGTGTATGTTTGTTAGTAGTCTAAGTTGTTATGGTACATGACAAGATTAAAATAGAGAAATGAATGAAGCAGGCAGAGGTGATGATTTCGTTTTTCCTTTTGGTGGATGTGAGAGTGGAGGTATAAAACATGGAATTCTTATGCTTTTTTACGCTAGTTGGAGTTAGATAACTAGCATGGAAATAACGATGTTGAGACATAATTGTGAAATTTAGGATGATAAAAGGAAGATGATGCTCTAAAGCTCTATTTATTAGTTGTTTGGTTGCAAGACATTGAAATAGTCCTGGCTATATCATAGGATTTTAAATAGATAAGTTTAGGTAGATGACAAGAAATTAGCAGAAAAATAAGAGAGATAGGCGCAGCACCGTTGTTCTTTTTAGTTTCTCAGAAGGTGAAGGAAGAATAGAATTAAATTTTTGGTCTTTTGTGCTATTAAGTGTTTAATATGTGTAGTGTGGATACTCTGAAGTATTGACATCGGTGTCAAATTTTTTCGTTGCTTGGTTGCCGAATAGTTGAAGAAAAGGAAGATGATGCTTGTAAAGCTCGATTAATAGATTTGTGGTTGCCAAGACATGAGAATATGATGATAATGTTCTAACTTGTTGTGGTACTCGGAAAGGGAGAATTTCATATCAATTGATCCATATAACTGTAGCGTATATCATATACTTGCACTTGTTATTACATAAATAAGTGATATAGTCTCGGCCTGCACTAAAAATATTCATTGTTTTGCTAGTGTGAATCGCTGTGTTTTGTGCTATTTGGGTTACGAGAACTATGCAATCATGGAATGGAAATAGTGTCTTAAGACATATGATTAGTTTGATTGCTGTGGAATCGATTAAGAGGAAAAGAGGAGATAATATCCTAAAGCTGGATTAATAATTATGTGGTCTCAGAGGTATGAAAATTCACATCCGTGTTGTAACTTTGTTTCGATTCCCAGAAATGGAGAAGTACATATTGATTGAGCCTCCTAGAAAGTGTGCAATTTCATATTGGGGTTTGGAACTTAACTAGATTATGTGTGCTCCATCATAAACTCGAGGGAGTGCGGAAACAGCCTCTGCAATAGCAGGGATAAGGCTGCGGATATATACCTCTCTGTTCTATTTCTTCATGAAAAAGTTCATCCTGAAGAAACATACGAGTATCAAAATGTGCAAAAATTATCTAGCATGAAGTTATTCCTTTCCTTAGACTGGTTGTGTCATATTTAGGAACCTGGAAAGATACATCTTGTACTGGAGTTCTGCAAAGGGGGTGATCTTTCTATGTTCATTCAGAAACGTCAAGGAAGAATTCCAGAATCCACTGCAAAGCACTTTATGTATCAGCTAGGTATCTCTCAAACTTTCCTATCTATTTTGGTCTCTGATTTGCTTTATTCCATCGAATCAACAAATGATTTTTATAAGCCTGTTATTCTACAGCTGCTGGTCTGAAAATCCTTCGGGACCATCATCTTATACATCGAGATCTAAAGCCACAGGTTGGTTTGAGTCTTCCATGATTTATGTACCATTTAGATATTAGATTGGTGATGTAATTATTTTTTAAAAGTTTAGAACGACAGCCAACATTTATATATGCAATTGTCGTTCTAGCTGTATTTGGCACGGAAAACAAGTGCCTGAAGATATTATTCCATCTATTTTATTTGGATAGTGTGGGAGTGAAGTCACACCGATCAAGGTCGGTACAATCTAGCAGAATTTGGGACATGAAATAAGGGCACTGGAAAAAAGTTTTGGGTTAGCATTGGCTGATGGGTATGGAAGTAGTTCTAATACCCAAGACACTGTTGAATGACGCTGGGAGGAAAAGAATGAAGGTGGCTCAATGGACATTATGATTAGAGTTTTCTCTAGAAAGTTATGTGATGGCGAAAGAAATGTTAGTATGTACATCGTGTTATTTAAATGAGGAACCCATGGCAGGGTCGAATCTAGCCTCCCTGGTTTGCTACATACTTCTAGCTTTTGGTTTGGGCTGGGGGCCTGCAACAGGCCCAAGCCATCCTGCTTTCAACGTGAGTTTATTTCCCCGGTTAGAAATTCTATTTATGTTTCCACCCTTTGGCGCGTGTCGTTTGTACTAGTCGTGCCCTCTTGATGTGCTTGCAACTTGTAATACTAGTATGTTGGATGCACTCCGTTTTTCTTTCGACCTTCAGAATTGTAAAACAAAACTAAAAGCAAGATCTGCATTGAGCTACACTGACAAGACTTGAGGATCATTCAACTCCATTTTGAGCCTTTACTTTCAAGAATCAGACTTTCTGCTTATTCAATATCACTGTCTTTATATTTTAAGAAACTAACTAAAATCTTAGTCGTCGACGTGCCTTATGTTAGAAAATTTAGCCATGCAATGCTTTCAGCCACCTCATAGCTTGAACTTAGTAGGTTAATTGAGCACTTGATTTTATTGATCGTGACACATCTATTACAAAAGTTGCGAAATTGGTTTCTGAGCCTGTGTTAAGAGAGTCAACAGAGTGGTTTTGGTTACACCTTTTCATCTCATGTTTAATAACATTTAAGTTGCTCTACCTGTACGTATAAGATATTGCATTCTTGGTATGGATCTGCTATTAAAGTTGTTCAGAGGCACCCTTCACTTTGCATGAACTCCAAAATATTGAAAATTTTATCTTGGTAAATGCTTGGGTTTGTGCGTTTTGAGTGCATCGTGTTATAGCAGAGATGAAAAGGGTGTTATGAATGGAGGTGGGACGTTGATTTCATTGGAGAAGCCCATAGCTGGACTTCCCTTTTGTACGTAATGATTAAATTTCTCCAGAGAACTCCTTGGGGATGAATAAGGATCTGTTTAGCTCATAACATATTTTTGAGATGCTAATAGCCTTTAGATTGTATTTGGTTCTCTAGGCGCATTTACACTTACATATGCATTTTTATTTGTTTGGAACAGAATCTTCTTCTCTCTACAAATGATGACAACTCCGTTCTCAAGATTGCAGATTTTGGATTTGCGAGGTAAACATCACTATCACATACTGTTTTGGCTTATATCTTTTGTGTTTTGAAGACAAAATGCGCATTACATCTTTGATTAAACTTGCACCTCTTTTTCTATCTCTCTGTGTCATACATATATGTATATGTCTCTATAACAAACTGATGCACACAAAAGGCCTCTGCATTTACATATTAGTCTTTCCCTACCAGTCTCTCTTTGTATTGGTTTTCTTTTAAAATTTGATTGTTGCACACTAAGAACCTACCAACACTCCCATTTTCATGTTTTTTTGGCTTTCTAAGCCTTTAATATTGAAATGCACAATTATAATGATCCAGTGGTTGGCACGTGGTTGCCTTCTTTTCCTTCTAATCATGACATCGTGCAATTAACTAAGGCTAAGGCTAAATTCTTGGAATGAAATCTGACCTAAAAGAAGTTGGTTGCTACCATTTACTGTTTTTCCTTTAATATCTGTTATTTTCTTATCAATTTCTTATCATTGTAGCGTTTAGGAATTGTCACTTACAAGCTCGCTTTCTACGAGATTCCCTACTTATATGGTTTGATTGGCAAAAATTTTGGCTGTATGTCCCTTTTCTCATTCCATTGTGTGCGTCTCCCTGATGTTAAAGTTGTGGAAGTTTGACAGAAAGCGCCAAGTGTGGTCACTAGTGCGATCGTGCTGTACAATTTAATGCACATGTTAACGAAAGAACCCCTACCTTGTGACTCTACAATTAATGAGTCTTGGTTGTTCTTGTGTTTTTCTTTCTTTTCGATATTGTGCGACTTACCTGGAATTTTTCAACTTACTGCTGAAAGCCTGAAGAACTGAGTTTTCTTTTTGGCAGATCCTTGCAACCTAGAGGCCTTGCAGAAACCTTGTGTGGTTCACCATTATACATGGCTCCAGAGATAATGCAACTTCAGAAATATGATGCAAAGGTGACAGTTACTTTTTTACACATGCAAGCATTCGTCCCTTTTTACCCCCATGTTATCTGGCCCAAATAACCTTGAGTTTCAAACGCAGGCAGATCTTTGGAGTGTTGGCGCCATTCTGTTTCAACTTGTTACTGGGAGAACGCCATTTACAGGAAGCAATCAAATACAGGTTTAGCAATCTTCTCTTGTTATATCTAAAGTACTTTCTTACTGGGTTTGCTTGAGACCCTTTGTTGGTGCAGTAGTGACAGAATATCAGCTTCTAGTGCATTTTGACTAGTATTGTTACTGCCTTTATCCTAAATAGGAAACCTAGGTCATATTTTTGTTCCTGCCTTTTTGCTTGATCCGGTGTTCCTAATCTTCATGTCTTGTGTTTTATGCAGTTGCTTCAGAACATACTGAAATCAATTGAATTGCAGTTTCCTTCAGAAGCAAAGGATTTGAGTTCTGAATGCATAGATTTGTGTAGAAAACTTCTGCGCCGTAATCCAGGTACCTCTGGAGCATTCTGAAAACACAATGTTCACACCAGAAAGTGTTCCTAAGTTCTTCAATGTCTTTTATTCATTTTTTCCCTAAGATATAATGACTGGATGGCATGCTCACATTCATAAGATGGGTTCAGCAGCCTAGGTTGATTTTTGACCTGTTGCTCTGAACTATCTGCCAGTTTTAGCACACACCAATTGCTACAAGACTGTTAACTCTTCTGTGTATCCTACCCTTTTGACTGTCCAGACTTGCATGGCTTAAAATGTAAAAAACCTGATGAAATGGACACAAGTAACCGCAGTTTATTCTCGTTAAATAAATATCTGGTTATGAGTTGCATAAATGTTGGCTGTCTGTACTAGCTTTTATCAGTTGAGTAGTACTTTTTCAATAATGACTTCTATCAGTACAGTGCTAAAATAAAGTTATGTAGTAACGTAAACCACTCACAACTCCCGATGGAGTCTAACAAATGGAGTTATTGAATAAGAGGTCGACAATTGTTCCGCTTATCCTCGAACAGTTTCAAAAATTGAGCTCATACTGATCGTGAGGTTTTACATCTCTTGTATCTTTGTATCCACAGTGGAACGGTTGACATTTGAAGAGTTCTTCAACCACCCATTTCTTTCCCAGAGACAGCCAGATGACTCGTTGAGGTAAATGCAGTGACAACTTCTAGTTTTGATTATGCTGATGAGAACATCCTGTCCTTCATACTAAAACAATGAAAATGCTCATGGTTTGCAGTAATAAGAGACCAACAAGAGTAACTGGCAGTTTAGGCGGTTTTCCTTTGCTTGAATGCAATCCGGTGAGGAGCAGTCAAGAATCTTCTCAAGAAGAATGTTTACCTTTCAGTCTGGATGATGATTCCAGTGGTCCTGATGGTAGTCCATCCTTTGGTAGGAGGTCTCCAATGAGATCAACGTATGGATTTTCTCTGGATACAAAAGTTGAAAGGAGGGAAGTGGCTAACACTTCGGACAAGGATTTTTCTCCCACTTACGGTAGCGTCAGAGAAAAGCCCGAAAATACTGGTTTAAGACTTGGCAGTCGTAGACCCTCAGGAGGGAACCTGAAAGAGTCTCTGAAATCAATGGACCACAGAGCAGTAAATTCTCGTTCAGAAGGTAACTCCGTTTCCAATTATTTCCAGTTTTTATTTTTATTTCATTGCTTGATTGTACATATATTGGGAGTACATTTTGCTAAAAATGTTCCTTTTCTGCTATTTTCATTTGCATGAATTCTACAGTTGTCGATTCATTGGAGTTGATTTATCAGGATTATGTTCTTGTGTCTGGCCCTCCTGTGGATGTCTCCTCTTCTTCGACGAGTGCTTCTAAGCTAAGCCAGTTACAATCCAAATCAGTAAGTCCTCCTGTACCATCTGGAAGTATTAATTCAACAACAAGCGCCCCAGTGCCAATCTTTGGTCAAGCAAGCAGTAATTTGGGTTGCATCGGAAGTTTGGGAAGCCATAGCTCTGCTCCCTCAGGCACTTCACAAGGATCCATGGATATAGGGGATGCATCAGAGCAGCCATCAACCGACTGCATGACAAGGATTAAGTCCTTGCAGCATTGCGCCTCTGCCATCACAGAATTAGTAAATGAAAAGGTAAATCCGCACTCACGTTTGCAATCAAGCAACTTCTGTCAATTTTAATGAGATTAGCAGCTCCTCTCCCAGTAGAACCTTCAATTATGTTGGTTATGTCGTTGCAATAGACCTTATCGGCTTATTCTGCAGAATATAGAGAAAATTTCTGGGTTTGTTTCCACTTTGGACTCTTGGCACGGCATTCAATCTGAAGACGTGGATCAGATGTTAATAATACATCGCGGTATCAGTAAAAGTTTCCATCTTTCTTTGTATCATATGCGATTGCCATTTGCTGGATGACCAAAATGTTGACTACCTAATATAATGAGGGTCTGACCAATTTTTTTTTGCCTGTAATCCCTACTCAGGACCTTATTACCTGATTAACTATTGTGTGCCACTAGCGCTAATAAGTTATTTTAGGACAGTAATTCAGTGAGTCTCAGTTGATGCTCGTGCATCTGTACAATCTGTCCTGTGCTGGAGTCCTCATCTGGTGTGCGTGCAGTCCAAGTTTAACTTGGCTAATTTTTAGTGGGTTTATTTGTCTGCAACTAATTATTAATGCATCTGTTTTTAAATAGATAGAGGCTGGGAGGCACTTAGAAGCATTCTCAATCCAGCTTGTAATTCTTGCAATATGGAAGCAAGCACTTCATATATGCCATACACAAGCTGCATCAGCTATTGAAGGAAGTACAACCCAAGAAAATACAAGGCTACGGGAAACCATTGACAAGGAGCATGGCAGGTCTGATATCCAAGAACGTCTTGATTTTGCTAAGACTCAAGGGTCAGAAGATATCTTCTCTGAGATCGAGAGGGCATTTCTTCTTGAAGTTGCGAATGCTGAGGAACTTGCCAAGGTTATAGAGCCAGGTATAGCTTTGAAGTCTGTTTGTACAAACTGATTTAGAAATGTTTCTTTCCTTCTATTCTCTCGGGGATGAATATGTGCTGATTATGTTGACTGTCATTTGTGGCTGTGGCCTGTAGATTTCTCTTCCATTTGTTTTTTGTCTGCCATCTTGTAAAGCAATTAAACTGGTACTACCTTTGCCGGCATTCTGTCATTTAAATGCTCTTGATAAGGTTCTAAAATGCCAAACAGTATAGTGTTCACAGCCTCTTGAACTATAATGATCCCAAGAAAGAGGATAGCACTAAACAAGTATAAAAATGTTTCAATGTAGATGTTATCAACCATGTTTTGCTTCTTGTATGATCTGCGATTGAGATCCTATATTCTTTATAGTTAACAAAAAAGATTAATTTTTACGAAGCATTTACTCACCTGTAAGCTGTTTGTATTTTCATGCCATCGAGTTTGCATGAGTCAACAATTCCAGTTGCATTGCATATTAGTATGATCTCTTCTTAGATGTATGTCAAAGTACACACTGCCCCAAAAACTGAAAGAGAATGCCCCTAGACTCTAGCTTTTCTGGTCGAACTTAGGTGGGATTAAGGTATTGATACTAGTTTTCCTATCATTCAGGAGGTACAGAGATGCCAGATGCAATGGAAACAATATTTCAGTCTGCTCTTACATTGGGCAGACACGGGGCTGTAAGTATTTTTCACTTCCTAGTTTCTGGAACATGACCTGCATTTAAATGTTCCTGTATGGTTGTAAATGTGTCATGTAACTGACAAAAGTCATTTTACATGCTTGTGCATTGTAAGGAGTGCTTGCCAACTCTATTTGTTTCTCCCATCGGAATGCCTGCACACACTTCTAATACATGTGCTAGACTGTACACTCTACTGAACATAAAATCTGTAATCCTTTGGAATGATCACAATCTCAAAATTTATGCCCCAACCCGTATCCCTTTTATCTCTAGAGGTGGTTTGGTTGTAAACTTTCCTCTTTCTTTTTGTAGTGGGCTTTGGGAGGTTCCCTCGTGCACTCGGCTAGCAGTTTCCTCTGATGAAAGCTAATAAAACGATTCAATGTTTCTTGTAACACCAAGGCTTCATGGGTATTGTCAGAGAGGATGAGGGAAAAAGTTATGTCCAAATGACTTCCTTATACATGTTTTTCCCTCAATGGTTCCAGAACCTGAGTCTGTAAATGTTTGAAGTTACGACCTAGGACTACAATGTCGTTCCTTTCTTTGGCCCAACCTAGACTCCGCAGCGAGCCTCGTGCACTGGCTCGCCATTCCATGTTTCTAAAAATTGAGGCTTGTCGGGTTTGTCTAAAAAATTCATATTCTCCCCCTAAATTTGCTCCGCGTTTCCTTTTAACTTTTTTGAAATGGAATTTTAATGTAACTTACACTGTTTGCTGCCATTTACCCTAAAACAATCATTTCAACAAGTTATAAAAGACCATCTCTGCTCAGATCCAGTGTTTAATACTTAATATCGTAATGTTTAATTCATAGTGAATGACAGTAGAAACCGATACCACAGCATAAATTTAACCTGCAGTCCCTGCATAAGGCAGGCAGGTAGTCCGAGTTTATTAACTTCAAACCTTCAAAGTCATTGCTAGTAATTAAAGGGGGAGGTGGAGAATTTTCTGTAACTAAGTTATATCAATGTCTCCCGTATGTTTGGCAGGTGGATGAGTACATGGGAAACATGGAAAATGCAGCAGTTTTTTACGCAAAGGCAGTCCGCGTGTTGGCCTTCCTTCTAGTGGAAGCACCATCACTCATTCTCAATCCTCCCTTCTCTCTCACTAACTCAGACCGCTACAGGCTCCGTACATACATAGATGTTCTGAACAACAGGCAAAGCCATTCAAGATCTCAAAGGATGACTCTTCTCAAGTGCGATGATCTTAACTGTCCGCCTCAAATCTAAAGGGAGCTGTGTTAATACAATTTACTGATAGCATGCCGCGTTTTACAATGTAAAATTCTTTGTTTGTACAGATAATTCTTTGAGCGTGGGAGGAGTTGACCTGTATGTGCGATAGGTGGTGGTTAGTCTCAATTCTGTAATTAGACGATTGCAAAAAGTTGCATCTGTTCACATCAATTCCTGTTTCTGTCGTCTGTTCCATTGGTTAACAGAAACGTTGCATCTGCAAAAATTTACCACAACTCGTCTTTGGGAATCTCAATCTAGTGCAATTCTTGGCGTAATCCCTGGTGATAAGAGGGCATTTTCTGCAACCTAGCATTGTTTTTTGTCAATAACTTCTGTGTATCCTTATGCTTGTTTTGCAGTAAATTTTGTTTGGCTGATCTTGGTTGCAGATTTGGTGATGAATTCATTCCTACAAAGGGACTTGTGGCTTCAATTGCAATGGAAGGTTCTTTATTCAATATCTTTCTTTCTACGAATTTTTACCCTCCCCTGGTGACTGCCGAGTAGTCTTTCTTGACGAAAAGACTCGGGTTTAGTGATGAAGCTTGTCTTGAGGTAATTTGCATCATTTTGGTTGACCATTCTGCGTATTGCAACGATAGCAAGTTGCTGAATGGCGTTGTTTATTCAAAGGAGTCAAGCCACCCTCACGAGTATTGTAATTGGTCCTTGAATGTGGTATTATTTAATCAAGTCTGTCTACTCCCATTCTGGTTTCATAATATAAAGCATCTATCAAGGCAAAGAATGCCAATATTGCCCCTTGGACCCTTCTACACTTCATTGAAACGTAAGCTAGCCTCTGTTTGGCGTGTGGCCCGTGTGCTTCGGGGCAATTAATACGCTGCGTCGAAGTCAACTTTCCATTTTCACGTTTGGTGGCTAAATAGATAGAAACTATTAAGTTCCTGTGGTCACACAATGATCCTCTTCTTGGCTGCTGAATATGTTCACATAGCTCGCCGTGGAGAAGGCACGCCAAAAAGCTACACCCCAGTTCGACAGGGTAGCCCACTAGCCTCCGAACTCAGAGAACACCTTGGTGATGCCATTGGCAGTGGTGTTTATGGAAATTCATTGGACGAACGAGTTCTTAGGCATTTCTCAAATCTCGACCACCACTGTGACAATGCTGACGATCAATTAGATGGGTTTATGCTATTACGGACCCACAAGTGTGTTATGGCCTCGTCCCATAGCCTTCACCCTGGGAACCCTACCCAAGAATTTCTCGCCGCCATTGAATACTTATCGCTGAGATTTAATAATGTCAACCTCAAAGGAGAAACAAAGAACAGGTCTTCAAGAGCATTGGACGCGAAACTACCTACTATTGAAAGCCAATGAAGTCTAATCTTTCTAGAGGTTATTTCCTTCCCATTAGTCTTAGTTTTTCTAGAGGTAATTTCCTTCCCATTAGCCTTATTATTTTTTTTTAAGGTGTTGGCTACATAAACACACAGTGTGCACACTCGATGCGTCAGAAGGTCTAAGCAGAACTCTATAACCATGAGAAACCAAACTCTAGTATTCCTTCTCGTCATCTCTTCTTCCTGCTTCCATTTTGCAACGTCAAAGGTTCTGACCAGTCTTCCTAGAGGCTCTGCTTTATCTGTTGAAGATGATTCAGACCTAATCACCTCCCAAGACAATACATTCACCTGTGGCTTCTATGGCATGGGAACCAATGCTTATTGGTTTGCAATCTGGTTCACCAATTCCAAAGACAGAACTATTGCTTGGACGGCTAATCGTGACAAACCTGTCAACGGAAAGGGCTCCAGCATATCGCTAAAACCCAACGGCGCCATGGTCTTAACCGACGCCAATGGCGCGATGGTTTGGATGACCAATACTACCTCTGCTGATGTTGACAGAGCAGAGCTGCTTAATACGGGTAACCTTGTTCTAAAAGACCCACAGGGTAGAATTCTCTGGCAAAGCTTTGAGTCTCCAACCGATACCCTTTTGCCTACTCAAATCTTTACCAAGGGCAAAAGCTTGGTTTCTGCATTAAGAAAAGGAAGTTATCAATCTGGATATTTCAGTTTGTTTTTCAATAGTGATAATGTGCTGAAGATGATATACGATGGGCCTGAAGCTTCAAGCGTGTATTGGCCTAGACCTGATTATGACGTGTGGGGAAACCTAAGAACAAACTACAATAGCAGCAGGATTGCATCCTTTGACGATCAGGGTGTGTTATCTTCGAGTGATAAGTTGCAATTCAGTGCTTCTGACATGGGTTTTGGAATTAAGAGGCGCCTAACTTTAGACTATGATGGAAATCTCAGGCTCCATAGCCTGAATTTTACGACAAGATTGTGGTCAATAACATGGGAAGCTTTTGCACAGCAGTGTAACGTGCATGGGCTTTGTGGAAGATATGGAATTTGCATTTATACCCCACAAGCAATGTGTTCTTGTCCTCCTGGTTATGAGGTAAGTGACACAAGTGACTGGAGTAAAGGTTGCAAGCCTACTTTCAATTTCACCTGTTCAAAATCTCAACAGCTAAAATTTGTAGAGATTCTTCATACAGATTACTATGGCTTTGATTCTAATTATAGCCGAGGTATTTCATTTGAAGATTGCAGGAAAATATGTTTAGATGATTGCGCTTGCCAAGCATTTAGCTACAGGCTAGATGGTGCGGGCTTATGTTACGCGAAAAATGCACTTTTCAGTGGCTTCAAGACACTGAATTTCCCGGGAAGTATATACATGAAACTGCCCACTAGTGTGAAAACAGCAGAACCCCCAATTCTTGTTGGCTACAATGTGAGTTGTGAATCGAATAAATCCTTACTTGTATTGGGTTCTCCTTCTATGTATGAGACGACCATTAAAAGGGTGAGATGGGTTTATCTCTACTCATTCTGTTTGGCCATTGGTACGATAGAGTCTCTTATTTTTCTATCAAGCTGGTGGTTTCTGTTCAGGAGAAGTAACGTGCCTGCAACATTGGAAGATGGGTATCGTGTGATATCGAGTCATTTCAGGAGGTTTAGCTATGCTGAGCTGAAAAAGGCAACCAAGAACTTCAAGGTAGAGCTAGGCCGAGGCGGCTCAGGGGCAGTCTATAAGGGTGTTTTGGCAGATGCCAGGGTTGTGGCAGTGAAGAGACTGGGAGACGCATTTCAAGGGGAACAAGAATTTTGGTCAGAAGTGAGCACCATAGGAAAAATAAATCACATGAATCTAGTGAGAATGTGGGGATTCTGTGCAGAAGGGAGGAATAGACTCTTGGTGTATGAACATGTGGAAAATTCATCACTTGACAAGCACTTGTTCACTTCTAATTGTCTTGGATGGAAACAAAGGTTCAATGTTGCACTCAGGACAGCCAAAGGACTGGCTTACCTTCACCATGAATGCCTCGAGTGGGTTATACATTGTGATGTGAAACCAGAAAATATACTTTTGGATGGTGAGTTCGAGCCAAAGATTGCAGATTTTGGCCTGGCAAAGCTTTCTCAGAGGGGTGGTCCTACTTCAGAGTTTTCTAGAATTCGAGGAACAAAAGGGTACATGGCTCCAGAGTGGGCCTTAAACCTCCCCATTACTGCAAAAGTTGATGTGTACAGCTACGGGATTGTGATCCTAGAGATAGTGAGGGGAATTCGGCTTTCGACTTGGGTGATCGAGGATACAGAGGAGCATGAAGTGGAGCTTACAAGGTTTGTTAGGTTAGTGAAGTTGAGAATTCAGTCTAAAGAAGAGTGTTGGATGGAGGATATAGTGGATCCAAGATTGAATGGACAGTTTGATAGGAAGCAGGCTGCAACATTGGTTGAGATAGGGCTAGCCTGCATGGAGGAGGATCGAAGTAAGAGACCAACCATGGACACAGTAGTCCAACTTTTGCTCGAATCTGAAGCTGAACAATTCTAGTCCATATGGGGTTATTACCGCATTTCGTTTCTTATTCTGTCTGTACGGTTTGCTTTCTTGCTAATCCTAGACCGTGAATTTGTGAATCTATGTAAACATAATATCTTTGCACAGTTACACCTACATGTAATAGGAAGAAAAGTGGAGAACTTGTAGTGACAAAAACACTGTAAACCCTTGCAAACTCAGTACTCTGCACAAAGCGTGAATGAATGCGGGCCGGGTGGTGGAATGTCTGTGTTCACCGCCCATTGCCACCAAAATACTATTTTTACTCCCCTTGGAGCTACTATGCACCACTTTGTTTGCTTGGGCAGGAGTAGATCGCAATGTATTCACACGTTTGACAATTCTAGTCCAATATACAGTATCAAACTAGAGCCAAGTCAAGGCACCCGTTGCTCTCCGCCATTATCCTTGTAAGACCCAGTGCTTCAATCGTCAATAACAAGGTTCAAACCAAGCCACTTGTGCATAATAATTAATAACGTAGTGTGGATCTTGCGATCCGCCTATTTCGACCTTTCTCAGGCTTGCAGTAGAACTAGTCCCACTAGATACAAGAAGTCTTCATCTTGGATTGCAGTGCTCTTGAGCCAAAGCTGTTGGGTCTTCACAACATCCTCTTAGCCCTCAATTATCATTAACTCATGCTACGCACTGGAGTTTTATATTCACCGAACAAGATCGAGCGCAAAGCTTCACTTAGCAATTAACAATCAGAGCTTCAAATGCACTTTATACAAAGCTCATCCGTTCCAAATGTAGGGAACTAAAAAGATTGCCAGCAAAATGTCACCTTAGTTGTCCACACAGATGATTTTTAGGACGATAAATGATAGTATTAGCAGAATTGTTTTCAAACTATATCATGGGAGAGTTTATTAAACATATAAGTTTACTTTTATTTAAAACCTCTCGAATATGAAAAAGTAAATAAACAAAGAAGAATAAATTAATGGTAATGCTTGAATTTTAGTTGAGTAATCTTAGGACTGGTTTTAGGGGATTGTCCTAAGGCTGATTAGAGATGTGGTACGTGACTCTTCGTTTTAATTATAAGGTGAAAAAAATTAGGAAATTGAATAGTTTGAGCAGAGAGATAGCAACTTCGTACCTATGGTTTTAGAACTGCATTTATCTTAAAAATTCCACGAATTGATTCTTGGGATTAACTGAGGCAAAAAAGTGAAAAAATCAAAATTATTGGCCATGAAAGGGAAGTGTGGAAATGGAGTGAATAAGATAGCTTGTGTTTGTTAATAAGCATAAAGAGTTTTGAATCTTGAATTTCTTGCAAAAAGGAAAAAAGTTAAAACACAAGTTAATGGAATAATATATCAAGAGTTACTTTACAAAGAAATTAAAAAAATATGAAGATGACAGACACAAAAGTTTTAATTGACTCTTAAAACCCCCATTAATTGACACCTATCATTTTCTTTCCAAAATTCTAAACAAAATGACACTAATTAGGAGTGTGTTTGGAATCATAGAATCGATGAGATTTTATTTTAATTACTCAATTTTATTTGGACAAAAGGAAATTTGGATTTCGTGGGATTTAACTGGATTTATTTCTATAATTTGAAATTCCATAAAAAATTGGTCGAATTTAATGAGATTTTGATTAACTAGAATTAAGAGTAATTATTTATATATCTTATTATTTTGTGGATCTCTTTAACAATAAACTCACCATCATTGTCTTCGTTGTCGTTACCACACCACTTTTACTATCAACAGCGGCACAACTACTGACACCACTATTATCGCCGTCACCACCACCGCCACCATTATTGCCGCCGCCACCACTACTATCGTCGCCACTACTACTACCACCACCACCTACTATCATGTACACTACCATTACCACCAACCATCACCACTATACATGCCACTGCCACCACACCATTGTCATCACCATTGTCACATCGCCATCAGTATCACCGTCGCCACCTGCACACCACATAACACTACTCCACCACCTCCATTCTCAATATTACAAACCGGTAATAGGTGAGCACACGTACCCCCGGTGACTTCCAAAATAGACAGAGATGCCTGATACAATCTCACTAGGAAGTAGTAGGATGCCTAGGGTTCCGATCAAGTACGCTCTCATATAACCCAATCGTGGTGAACCTTTATTCGGACTTTAGAAACGAACTTTGGTAGGTTTCTTGCTTCGTTAAATTGGATTGGACTATACTAGCTCGATCAATGCAGAGGTAGTGAAACTCTGACATTATATCTCATACATATATTCTTGGGTTTTTGTTCTACCAAGTAACCTTCTTGGAAGTGAATACCAAGACGATGCACGATTGGCTCTTTCTAGAGCCTTTTCTCCATGTTTATCTTAATTAAGAGGGCGGTGTCGCCAGCATATATATAATCACTTAGTGCTTACCCTAATCAAACGTGTGTTAGTGGCAAAGGATTATTTCGACCAGGCGTGGTGGCTGCTATAAACCGATTTAAAATGCAGAGCAGTTGGCTCAAAAGGTGAAAAGATGTAATGCAGATTTGTTCAGACGTTTGGCATATGTATATTGGTTGGTTAATGTTCCATGGTGCTCTTGTCTTTTGATTTTTCACTACCATCTCTTGCTCTATAACTGCATTCAATTCTCATTTCGTGTATGATTCACTTTCTTGTTGATTCTAGATTGTGAATTCGTGAAACTATGTCCGTGTTGTGCATAATTCACAAGTCAACCTCAGAGGCAATTCTAGCAGAAGTTGAAACCTGAAGAATAAGAGGAATTAAATCTTGATCAAACCTGATTTAATCTAGATTAAATCAGGTTTGTGAGTATTTGGTAAAAGAAATTAAGAGATTTAATCCATCTTCAAAAAGCTAAAAACTGATTTAATCCATAATCCTCATAAGTGAGGATTATGGAATAATCACTTTTTCATAATCAGGTTTGACATTTTAATTTACCATCCTATCCCCATGTTTTTTACAAAAAAATCTCATATCCCTTAATTAATTAGATGGTTTACAGAGGTTATCTCTCCTATTGCTAATCTTCTCCTACAGCTAACAAAGAGGGATACAGCCGCCCTCTTCAATTCTTCCACACCAATTTATGTAAGTTTTTCAATTTTCTCATATTGTAATCTTTTCTTCTAGATAATTTTTTTTTTGCTTAAGATAAAATTTATTTGTAATCCGGGGATGTTATCGTACTATAAGCAATAACGTGAAATTGTTTGTATTTTTAATTTAAAATAAAAAGTAACAACTTTTGTAGGTGCGTGAAAATACTTATTTTCATAATTTATATGGGCATTATAGTTATTTACGAATAAAAGTTATGTTAACGTTGCTTGGATATTAGAAAACTGTTTATTGAGTGTCCTCTATGGTCATTTTGTCATAGTGAAACGGATTTAAGTACTTTTTATCTAAACAGTTTTTATAAATTTAATGTAATTTACAACTACTTTTGTCAAACTGCAAACGATTAAATCAGATTTTAAAAACTGATTATGATTTAAGCAGAAACTGCTTTTTTTTTTAATCAATCTCAAACGGGCTCTAAGGTTATACATTGTATTATCATTCTGGGCTGTAAACCTTTGTCAATGGTGCGAAGCGTATGCTAGGGAAGCGGGTGCCAAGTTTGTAGACGGGAGCATTGGAACTGGAGAATCTTGCAACGGCTGAGCAAAGAAATCTCTTTATGCCATATTTATGGCTCCAACCTGGATTGTAGGCATATCTACAAATCCCTCGTTTAGGGCAATCAATGATTGAGTTACTGCCATTTTTAGTGTCATTTAATAAATGACCCAAAAAAAATGATGCTAAGAATTATCGTTAAAAATGTCCCTAACCATATTCAGCGACCACTAATTATGACTCTACGGAAGGATTGTAGCCTCTGTCTACTATTCGGACAATCCGAGTTGCAGCCAAATTTTATCTATTAAGAAAAGGAGCAACCGTCACCTTCCAAGATAGCAAGGGCGGAACCACGCTTGTACGAGGGGGTGCTATAGCCCTCCCTCAGATTTTAAAAATAAAAAATAAAAAAATAATATATATAGTGTTTTTTTTTCATTTGCAACTTTCTCTCTCTCTCTCTCTCTCTCTCTCAGTCGGCTCTCACAGTCACCGGCTCACCACGGCACGCCGGCACCTCTCCAGCTCTCCTCCTCTCTCAGCTCTCTCTCAGTCACCGCGGCACCACACAAAGGCCATCAGTCATCTGCTCGGCAGCCTCGGCTCATCGCCGTAAGGTAACGCACTTACCTACTAACGCCGGTCGGCGGTCGCCGTGGCGTCAAGTGAAGCTCTCACGCCGGCATCTCTCCTCCTCTCTCGGCTCTCTCAGCCACCGCGGCTTGCCACACGCCGACACCACCCACCGACCCACGGTCACCGGTCGTCGGCTGGGCTCATCGGTTGGTCGCCATCCCCCGATTCGCGAAGCCGGCGAAGGCCCACCCCAGTCCGGCGGTCCCCACCCCAACTCCGGCCAGTCCCCACCTAACTCCGATGACTCCGGCCAGATCAGATTTGGCAGATCTAGCTTAGATCTACCGTCTACGAGCCGGCGGACGAACCGAGGAAGTTCCGCCACTGTCGTTCGGCGGTCACGACGCTTGAAATAGTGAAATTGCAGATCTGACTTTGAGTTTTAGTCACCGACGACATTGCGACAACGACGCCGTTTTGATTTCTGAGGACTGAGGTCTGTGTGCATTTTGAACAATTTCTTTTGCTATTGAGAATTGATTATTTGATTAATAATTTTAGGTTGTTATTTGTATATTTGATCATTTAGATTATTAATTGATGCTTTATGAATGTTAATCGTGCATTGAGCACTTAGATTTGAGATTGTTGATGGAGGATGGGACCCAATTAGATTGAGATGTCAAATATGTAATTTAGTTAAATGGTGGGTTGAAATTAAGTTAATTAGGTTAACGCGATAATAAAACATGACTGGAAAAGTGCACTTTGTTTTTGTGTGCTATTTTACTTATAAAAATATTTATCTCCTTCGATATATTTTTAGGCCTCCCTGGGATGAAATCCTGGTTCCGCCACTGCAAGATAGTATACACTACTTTGTTTCTATGGTCTACAAAAAAATTGTCGAGTATAGGTGTTATTAGTACCTGCTTGGGTTTAAGGATAGAAATGTATTTATATCAAAAGAAAAGGAAGAATGGGAATAATCCATATCTAGTGCTGAAATGTTTCTTAATTTCCCTAGTGCATTTCAGTAGTCCACGTTGCCCAATAGACGGCTGAGATGCATACCCTTTTTTTTTTCTCGCTCAACCCCCTGTTTTGAGGTGGTTAGCTTATTTTTCAAAAGTTCCACAAATACCCTCTTCTTAAGGCATGAATTGAAAAAAAAAGTGGTAATGGGAGCATTTGTCTTGTATGTTCAAATCAAAATCGGGCATCTAAATAATGTGCAAATGTCGTAGCAGGAGCAGGGTCGGTCAAATTGTCTGCTGGCACATAAACTGCTTGAATAGAAGTTATGGACCCTTCTTTGGTAGAAATAATTCTTTCTTGTAAAGAATCCATTTCGGTACTAAAGGTGGGTTGATAACCCACAGCAGAAGGCATTCTACCCAATAAGGCAAATACTTTAGATTCTGCTTGGACAAAATGGAGTATATTGTCGATAAATAGAAGTACATCTTGTTCATTAACATCTCGAAAATATTCCGCCATCGATAGGGTAGTTAAACCAACTCTCATACGAGCTCTCAACGGTTCATTCATCTGACCGTAAACTAGAGCTACTTTTGATGATTTGCATCTTGAATCCTGTTTTTTTTTAAACCTTTCCCCTTTTTGATTGGATTTCATCCGCCCCTTCGATTGAATGTTATAGTGTCTCAAAACACACAACGCCAAAAAGCTTCCCCTCACCTTTCTATTGAAAAATAAATTGTGGATTTTCAATTACAAAAGCCACAATTTATGACAAATTTGAACCATTAATTTTGGCTGCTGACTACGAATTCATGAGCGATTCTTAGATTTTAATCTGAATTTGTGTTTTGTTTTCCCTAATGACATAAGAAAATACATAAGTAATTAGTATTGATTCTTTTGAATCAAAAAAATCCTTCTTAATTTCAATTATAACACAATTATGAGTATAT
Organism: Escallonia herrerae; assembly: GCA_033070095.1. Taxonomy (NCBI): domain Eukaryota; kingdom Viridiplantae; phylum Streptophyta; class Magnoliopsida; order Escalloniales; family Escalloniaceae; genus Escallonia; species Escallonia herrerae. Next base: position 32,390 of record JAVXUP010002461.1, on the reverse strand, counting down.
GTAAACCCCAGAACAGAAATTGTTACACAGATATAAATTTGAGTCTCTTATTTATATATGCTGCCTATAGGGAGTTATTAGGAAATTTCCCTATTTTAATTTTTCATTGAATAGAAAATAGAAATTTTGTTTTGATTGAGCACGATCCGTACTGCCCTAAATAAAACAAGAATAAAGGAGAAAACGGATATATAGATAGCTATATCCACACGTGTTTAATAAATACAACTATCCTTAGATACTTCACAATTATACACTTCCCCATCGTAATTTTATGAATTCTATTAAAAAATAGCCTTTGCGAATCATTTTTTGAACAAAACGGTATCAGTAGCATAAAATGATTATATTTTATCATCAATTCAATCTCCGTTCACATTTTTTATTTTTCTTATCAATGAAAAAATCTCTTTACTTGTATGACTTAAATGTCTCGTATATCTCGAAAAAGTGATTCGATTGATGGGATTTGGTATGATACTTATAAGATCGATGAGATTGATATTCAAATATTTCTTTTTAAAACGTATTGATTTGACCTCATAAGTGGGACTACCACCCAATAACATGTTGCCGCCATAAGCATAACCTTATATTTCTTCTAGAGAATCTCTTAATTGATGTTGCTACTAAGATCACTAGACTTGTAAAATCTTTCAACCAACATAATAATTTGCACACAACCATGCTTCTCAACCTCCGTATTACATTGACTCTTCATATTGGATGGTTCTCAGTACCTCAAGAGGAGACATTGCAGGAATTATATATATCCACCGGGCCCGTATGATCTGCCCATCCCAATAGAAGAAAGTTCAAAAGTATCGAAGCATGTAGATAATGCTTGGAATGACATATCAATGGAGACTAAAAATTTAGAGCTAATAATAAGTTAGATTTATCTTTTAGATATCTTGTACTCAATAGTACTTATCTGCTATCATTTCTTTCTATATAAACTCATAATGGTGATAAGTTATATTGAAGAAATGAAATCTTATTTGTATATTTTTACAAAAAGGACGAGTAAGTGGGCTTATCCGCCCAATCTCCGATAAGGAAAGACGTACACCGAGTGCTTTCCGGTGGTTGTTCACCGTCCACTGCGACACTTTTTCTCCCCGAGGAGCTACTATGCACCACTTTCCTTGGGCAGGAGCCCATTGCCGTGTATATCTACTCGTCTGACAAGTCTGAAGTCCAATATACCAAACTAGAGCCAAGTCGAGGCACCCGCTGGTCTCCACCATCATCCTCGTAAGACCCGATGCTTCAATCATCAATATCAAACAAAGCCAAATATGCATAATAATGTAGTGTGGATCTTGTAATGCGTATATTTCGACCTTTCTCAGGCTTACGGTATAAGTATGAAGAAGTCTTTTATCTTGAATTGCAGTGCTGTTGTGCCATAGCAATATCCTTTCAGCCCTCAACTAGCATTAACTCGTACTACGCAATGAAATTTCATATTCACCGAACTTGAAGTTTTATAGAAAAATCACAACAATATCGAGCGCAAAGGTCCAATTATGATGAACATTTAACAATCAAATTTTCAAGCAGAATACTCATCCGTTCCAAATGTAGGAAACTAAAAAAGAATGCGGGCAAAATGTCACCTTAGTTTCCATTTTAAGCAGACGTTTTTTAGGACTATAAATTATAGGATTATTAGAATTGGTTTCAAGCTATATCATATGGGAGTTTATTAGGCATATAAGTTTGCTGTTTATATAAAACCTCGCAAATTTTGAAAAACAATATAAGGAGAAGAAGAATAAATTAACGATAAAATTTTGAATTTTTGTTGAGATATCTTAGGACTTATTTTAGGGGATTGTCCTGAGGCTAATTAGAGATGTGGTTAGCTAACTTCAAAATTTAATAAAAGGTAAAAAAATTAAATAAAAAATAGGAAGGATATAGGAAATCAATAGTTCACCAAGATTTAAAGAGGTAGTAAATTCGTACATACAATTTTAGAACTGACTTCATCTAAACAATTCCATGAATCGACACCTAGGATTAATTGAGGCAAAAAAGTAAAAAAAATATCAAAATTCAAAGATGATATTGGCCATGAAAGGGAAGTGTGGAAGTAGAGAAAATGTGATTACTTATTTGACGATTCTAACTTGTTTGTTCATAAGCATTACAAGTCCTGAATCTTGAATTTTATTCAAATAGAAGAAAGGTTGAATACAAGAATTAATAGCAAAAATATATTAAGAGTTACTTTACAAAGAAATTGAAAAATATGAAGATGACACGTAGAATACGACATATTTAACTCTGAACTAACTATTAGTAAAAATAGAGGAGGTCAAAATATTTTTTCCAAAATTCTGAGAGGATGACACCAAAGTTTTTTCAGGAGGGAAGCTCTCTAGTTCACTCTGATAATCTCATAAATAGTACATTAAACTGCCAGCGGTCTTTTAGAATCATATCAAATGCTGATCACGTACCCTAAAACAACAATACATCTCGGTCATACCCTCGTGCAAATGAATCAATCACAAGAAAATCACCCAGTCCACCTACAGTTTGATTGGTTCTCCTATTATGTTCAACACAGAGATTAAAAAGGTGAGATGGGTCTATCTCTACTCCTTTGCACCGACTGTTGGTGCAGTTGAATCGCTCATTATTGAATCAGGCTGGTCGTTTCTATTTAGAAAACACAGTGTGCCTGCCGCAGTGGAAGATGGGTATCGAGTAATATTGAGTCATTTTAGGAGGTTTAATTACGCTGAACTCAAAAAGGCAACTGATAATTTCCAGGAGGAATTAGGTCGGGGAGGCTCTGAGGTTGTGTACAAGGGGGGGTTTTGACAGATAGGAGGGCAGTAGCAGTGTGGAGACTTGGAGACATGTATCAAGGGGAACAAGAGTTTTGGGCAGGAGTGAGCACTACAAGGCAAAATCAATCACATTAATTTAGTGAGAATGCCGGGTTTCTGTTCAGAAGGTAGTATTGGAGGCTATTGGAATGAGACCTTGTAACTCACCCCAAAAGGTTTTAATTTACTGTAATAAGATGAGACCTTGTAACTCACCCCAAAAGGGTTATGGTGCGCTTCAGTTCGTAAACTCCCTGCGCTATTCCTTGGGTAAATCCCTCTTCTAAATCTTTCCGTGTTTCTCTCGCGGTTTCGACATGGGTGGCACTGCCTTAAAGTTCTTTAGCAAGCACCTTTGTAACCCATGATAGAACCACTGTATTGCATTGAATCCATGACTACAAATCGGGAGAATCGATCTCTAGTTTCACAATCGTTCCATCCACAAAACTTGCCTTGGTTTTTTGGGAATGGAGGGAGTTCATAAAGCTATGCCTTGACGCGAACAAGTTATCTCCACTTTTACTGAGAAGGTGCATCATGAAAATCAGGCCACGATGATCAGATGGATGCAAGTAGTATGGAGAGGTAGTGTCGACTGCCTTGCTTTGATTAGAGTTGACACTAGCCGTCAAATCCCGGTACTCTTGCTGTTGTCGTTTCTAGCCATGTTTGAAAGGAAAAAAAAGTAGGTTTCTTAACCTGCTCTTGATACCGTCATGACTGGAATATCTCCAAATTGATGAATTTTACTTATGATGAAGACTCATTTATATACTAGTTACATGTCAATCTAGATACTAGTATTAAGCTATTACAATCAATAATGTCAATCTAGATCATGGTATCAAGTCATTACAATCATTTATAATCAGACAAGATTAACTAACTTAAGGAAACTGTTTCTACAATTGTGTATAAAGATAAGTCAATGATAACAAAAGATGAAAGTAAAACAAAGTTTTTGAACGGAAGCATAGACACCTGGTAGAAGTTGCACGTGCACTTGAATTCCAAGCAAAACTCCCTATTTCATTTTGGGGGTGAATTTGTTCTCACTGCCACAAACCTGATCAATTGCATGCCGCTCACAGTTTTACAAAGTTAAACTCCATACAAGGTTTTGCTTGGGAACATTCCAATATATGGTCATTTGTGAATCTTTGGATGCCTTTGTTACGGACATGTGAATCAAAAGCCGCACGACAAGTTTGCCCCACGCACCAAACAAGGGTCTTTGTTAGATACCCCCAAGGACAAAAATAGGTACATATTTTACAACCTCGAAAGTAAGATGATTTATATCTCACATGATGTTCAATTTTTTGAGGACATTTTTCCATTTGGAAATTCTTCGACAACAGATCTTGCTCAGCTTATTGATTTGGATCAAATCACCACCATGAATAGCCCATTCAGCCATACAGAGCCCAAAACCACTGAACTTGGTCCTGGTGAGCTAACCACTGGTGCCAGCCAACGTGGGTAGTTCAATTAGACATACGTCCCACAAACGTGACCCAAGACCTACAACCATAAAGCCCACATTAGAGACGGCTCCGCGCGAGCTTTTTCCATCTACTACTGCTGGGTGGGAGCCAATTGGGACTGATCGGTCAACAGTGGTAACCCCATCAACTGACCCAATTGGTCATGACATGATCTCTGCACCAGATAACTTTGTTCCAGTGGTTCCACTCAATTATAGTAAAAGGCAGTGACAACTGTCTCGCTCCATATTCGGTTATAATCAGTGTTATCAAAGGTGCGCCTAGACGCAAGGCACACAACCTGAGCCTCGCCTAGGGCTAGGCGCAGCCCCTTCGAAAAGGTGCGCGCCTTGCGTGCCTAGGCGCCTAGGCGCAAGGCGGCGGTGGAGGCGCAAAGAAAAGCCCCAAAATCCTAATTTTTTTATTTTTGCATCATGGCATCATCTCAACCGTTCATTATTTTTTGTTCTTTATTTCATAACATAACATAATCGTTCATTATTTTTTGTTCATAACATAACAAATGCAAATGCAACCATTCTAGAGGTCAGTTGCTTCATATATATCATGTTCGGAGATGATCCATATATCGCATCAGAGAACACCGCATGCATCTGAAATGTAAAAAGAAATGTAAGTATGTGTGTTAAGATGCTGCTCAAATAGAAATGTAAAAAGACTGCATGCATCTGAAAAATAGCTTTAGGTGGGCATCGAAATTGAGAATCAAGGAGAGAGCAGCTCCGCAAGAATGCAAGCAAAAGCTCAGCACCAAAAAACATGCCTAACGCAGTGCTAAGAGCAATATAACAACTAGCTACATGGTCAAACAACTAACTGCATGGTCATAAAGTGTGATATTTGCGATCTTCAAGTATGGGCAATATGTCCTGGGCAACTATAGCCTAAAAGGATATACTAACACAAAGTATTAGACTTTGATACATCCTTTTTAACATACAGAACTTCTAAAGACTGGCATGCACGTAAATTATAGTTCGGGCAATTGCTCACATTTTGTCAGGCATACCAAACAGCCATGCAAACAACAAAGCTAACAATCCAATTCAAGTTGACTGAAAATGATGTCTTGGCTTCCATAAACCAGTCATGCATGTTCACATGTGTCTTTCTATGAAATGGATAGTTTTAATTACCCAGATATGATGTTCTCCCAAAATCCAGCCTTTAATTGAGAAACCTTAAGCTTTCTAATCCCCGTAAGGATGATAAAATGGCTAACACGTGAATAACTACAAGAAATCGATAATTACTCACACTTTCTTCCTTTTTCATATTAATTGTAGCATTTGGTCTTCTGTCTTTTCTTCATAGTTTCATAGTTCATCTCCTACTACCTTTATTTACATAATAAGAGGCAGGTAGCATGACTTTTTCACCTAAATTACTGAAAACACTACAAGAGCTAATCTCCCTGATTGGATGGATACTGAAGCTTTCACCCTAAAATGAATGAGTGTATGCCATAGATAAAGCCCCCATAACCCATCTCTATAAGCAACCAATATGATGGCTTGCCAAAAAAATGTGAAGTAACCACGACACACTGGTTATCTAGAATACAGGACATAAAGAACTTGTCCTCTACATACAGACTCCAACACTTTTAAAACAAGACCCTATAAGGTCCCAAGGACTCCAATAGATATCAATCTGGTCAAGATTAAGCAAAAGCTTAGAAAGGTGAAAGTGAGAGTTTGTCGAAATCCCTAAGAAAGGGCAGAGATCTGATTCACTGAATTTACCTTGTTTTCCATATTAGAGGGCAAGCCTGTGGCTTACCCTTACAAAACCATCATCCACTACATAGTTTACATCTCATTGCTTTACTTTTTTAGTAGGTAAACCTCTGCCATCAACAATCAATTATGCCAATAAAATTGCAATTAAGAATTATCATTGAAGTTTTCAACTCAAAAACATATAACTGGTGCATGTGTGACAACTGACCTTTAGTAGTTTCGCAAGTGAAGTCAGGCCTGCTTGATCCTCCCAAACTGCACCAAAAATCATAGAAGGTAAGTACACCAAGGCCTTTTACTTTAGTGGATAGGTCAATTGGACCGCGTGGTGTTGCGAGAAAGAAAACAAAACTTTCTACGTTTTAACGAACAAAGCCAGAAGTAGGAGGATGTTGGAAGATCCAAATAACAGTACCAACAATTGAGAGACCTCCTGTTCATCCCCCCAGCACAGCTCTCTCTTTCCCAGAACGGTACCCAAACACACAGTTAAAGGTGTACGGAACTTCAAATTTTCTTTTATAATACTTTACAGGTTTTGGACTATTTAAAAAAAAAGCATCTCGAATTTCATTATCGATAATAGAAATTGACTACCGTATAAAATTATTTAGAAACAGTATCATGTGGCTAACCAAACCTAACACCATATAATTGGAATCAAGCACGAGATTAGCTGAAGATAAAGCAGGCAACAAGAAAGTAAATGAAGATAAGGTGTCACTACTCAAGGCAGAGTTAAGAGAAATCAGTGACCGCTACCTTAACATGAGTCTCAAATATGCGGAGGTGGAGCTCGATCAGCGTGAACAACTTGTGATGAAGTTAAAGGCTGCCAATGACAAGAGAAGCTGGTTTTCATAAACTTCAGTAAGAACCATACATAACTTTATTTTCTTTTGATCCCACAGGTATAGACCGAGCTTACCACATTACACGCATACAGTAAGACTCAATTCTTTGAGATTTTTGTAGCTCTGATACGTATTTGTCATAAGAGAGCATTAAGATAGGCAATAGATCCGACTTATTGTAGAGAGAAGGTGACTTTAAACATGTTTTATAAAGAGGGGAAAAAAAGTAAATTATGGCAAGCAATTCATGTCTTATTCAACCCTTTGACCATTTATTTATGCAATTGTATTCTTAGAAGAACAACTCATGTCTATGACAAGAGAGTAAAATCAGAAAACAAAATTGGATAGTCAGAACATAACCCCTCCAAACTTTTTCTCCAACCTATCTAATGCTACCCTTTGACCCATTTTTTCTCACCTCTATTATTATCTTTAGTAGCTTTTTTCAGCTTCTGCATAATCTTTTCATATTGACGTGATATCCATGAAGAAGATAGTACTAATGACTCAACAAACAACTACAAATAATCAAATCCATCCAAAATTAAAGGGATACAAATAATCAAAACATCTACATGAAAATTGGCCTCTGGCAGGGCCAAAAACCGCTGCATTAGCCCACTTGATCGCTGCTAATGATAGCGGTTACAGAGCGCTTCTGTAGGTCTCGTTGCGATGGACATATGGCAGCAGTCAATGGAGTTTATAGTAGCGGTACTCCCGCTTGTACATCCGTTCTTTTATTGGCTATTGATGTCCTATATCACAGCTGGTCATAGCTTACAACAGCTGTTAGTGACCGCCTTCCTAGGCATATGACGGCGGTGTAGGCCCGCTACCGTAGCTCTTACTTTTTTTTTTAAAAAATTAATATTAATCCATAGACAGACTTCTTATTTCATGTCAAAGAGATATATGCAAACTAATATAACCAAGATCTAAGTCATGTAGAACACCGACTGATAAATGATGTTTTGAACATCATAATAATTGCATTCACTAAATTAGTAGTTAACATGATACAAATCTCCAAGCTAGAGTACCAAGTTTCTCAACAAACCATTGTTCCAGAGACTGTACGAAATCCCTTGCAGATCAAATCTTGCAAGATAGGGCTTGCAAATCCAATTGCATAGTGACCAACCCATTCTTGACAATGCCAAAAGAACATGAACATAGGGAATGCAATACCTTTAAGAACATAGAATGAAACTGTAAGTAGAAAAGTAAATGACTGATGTACACACCTTGAAGCATCATGTGCAACTTTCATCCAGAAACCCAAAATTGCGACCATCTCTCTATAACATCCTAAGAACGGATAAAGTCACAAATTTGGAGTTATGAAAGGACACAAATGAGAAGGATATTTGGTTTTTAAATTTCTTGGCTTAAATTTGCTTGTTCTTTATACCAAAACAAAGGCTCGTGGATAGTAAAGGTATTTGGGTGTTTCGGCATGAATACTAGAACATGGTTTAAAGAGCAAGCCACATACAAATCTTTGAGACCTAAAAATCAATAGTGTAATAAACTACTTTTGTCAACAAGTACAAGCATGGGTGTTATCCTTCCAATTCAGACACTTACAAAGCAACTCATCCATCCGAGAAGAAAACTTAACAACTGACTTAAACAAATTCACAAGCAAGCTACGACACAATTAGTGACACAAGGGAAAGTATATGCCTTCATGCCTTTCCAGTACAACAGCCATCTTTATTTCCTTTTTTCCCCAGCTACATGTTCTTGGCACCAGCTGCTATCTCCTAATGCTATAGTAAGTCATGCCTGCAAAGTTCTTGAAAAGTACTAATCGAATTGCTTGAACCTTTAAAATACTCTCACAAGTAGTAAAGTGCTCCTGCAAGAGCATTGTGAAACACTTTTAATGCATCACATCATGCATAGATCTGGAAATATGTTTTAGTGACTGCTTTAACTCATAAATTGGTAAAAAAATGTAACTTAAGAAGTCACAACCGAGACATTGGATGTAAAGTTCGCAACATGTTCAATTGTCTAAAAAGGGCAATATACTTATGTATAAAAGAAGTGCAGCTAAGGGCATTATTACTTATGTATAAAAGAGCTCCAGATTGGGTAAATTTCACAAAACCTACTCAACAATCATACACCTTCGTAGGCATCTGATATGGCTTATTTCCCGTCGACTTTAAGGAAATAAACTTGGCCAAAAAAAGGGCTAGATTCTGCTAGCTGCTTTACATGTCCTTGTGCCTTGCACGTATTTTTGAAGCTACCGATTTCAAATTATCCATTCTTGATCATACACTTGAAGAAATAGTTTTATCTGTCAGTTTGAAATCTTTTTCCATCATATTGAACTAGCTTGTGCTCCTGCATTAGTTTGAGATGAACTTAAAATAACACCAGTAACCCCACAGATCCATATATAAAAAATGATCAGGTTTATTGCAAGAACACACTTGCAAACACCCGAAAGCCGTAATTAAGGGGAGATATTTTGATATGTATATTGTTTCATCAGAGAATGAAGAGCAAAGAAGCAGGTTCTCTGCTGAATCATGAGGGCAACTATGAACCCCAAGTGTTGAACAAATAAAAAGGTAAAATATTCCAACGCTTACGCTAGGTCACACTTGTCTGGGCATGGGTAGCAATATTCCAAGACTAAAGAAACTAGGTATTCACTTAAAGGTGCATAGATAATCCCTAACACAAGGTGGATAGATAATCCCTAAGACAAAATGCCTAGTGCGATACTACTACCACAAGAACAGAAGACACCTGCACTAAGTTCACATTACAAGCAACAGCATAATGTTGCACTTACTTGAACTGTAATATCTTGTAAGAAATGAGGTTTCTTGATTAGAGAGTTAAACCAGGAAAGGCCATCTGACTATCTTTTCCAAAAGTCCACATTAGATGTTGATGTTTCATTGAATTTGGAAATCAAAGGGCTCACTACAATAAGAAAAAGCATTAGAAGAATGAAGCTAGAGAGCTATATCCTCAAAGATGCAAATACGTGCAGAAGTGATAAAAGTTTCACATACTAACCCATTTTGCATAGTAATCTGAAAGTTTCATGGGTTGCTCACTTCTTTTATTGAATCATAAACTGGTATAATTACATCATGAGCAACTTCGACTTTTTAGTAAAAATGCATAAACCATCAAAAACCTAATAACTCGTAATAATAAATGTTAGAAACTACCTCTGTAAGGACTTTAATGATAGCTTCATGGTTCTCTCAATTGAAATTCCTAATTTGCAAAAAACAATCAAATACCAGCAATCACCCGTAACTAGTAGTTAGCCATATCGATCAAATGTTCCTTTGAAAAAAATCAAATTTTGAGAATCTAATTGTATTAATTGCACAGTCAAGTAATTGACTAAGAAATTACTAAGTGCATAAACATATAATGTTCAAAGTAAGAAGGAGAAGCGAAGGTGTTGAAAATCAAAGATGGAAAACTGTAGATAGGGATCAATTAGATTGACATAATGGTTTCAGTTGAACTGCATATGTGAAAATATGAGTCAAATAGACCTGTATTGGGTGGAATGTGGCAGATCCGGTGTTGCGATGCGATGGTGATGCAATACTTACCTGCAGAACATGAAGTTATCAGTTAGGTTTGGGGCAACAATGGTAGAAGATAGGGGACGTGTGTGTCTATAGAGAGAGAGGAGAGAGAGAGAGAGAGAGAGAGAGAGAGAGAGAGAGAAGGGGGCCGTAATTAACCGTGGAAGCAGTCATTTTAGTCTGTTGGCATTGAGCGCTACTGGTGCTAATTAAAACCCCTAAATTTTAAAGCCTAATCTAAACAAAGTACACAATCAACTATCAATTGAGTCAAATCTATTCTAGAACAGTCGAATTGAACTATTGAAGCATCAATGTGAAGAATAGAACTTGCTTGTGTTGATTGCAGATTTACGGGAGTCGGAGAGAATCGAAGATATCGTCCCCGACTCGTCGCCTACCAGAGGGATGTTGGTCGGTGGAGCCTTCGCTAGTCACCCGCCTCCGTCGCCGGTCATTCGCTGGTCTTCCCTTGTATCTGAAACAAGAAGGAAGAACTGGAGACCTTCTTCAGTCCGGTCTTCTCTTGGGTTGTCTTGATTTGAGGGAGAAAGAGAGAGCCCCTGTCGCCATCTGGCCATCTCCCGTCGGCTAGAGAGAGACGCGAGAGTGAGAGTGAGAGTGGAGAAGTCGCACACCAGATAGAGAGAGAGAGAGGCAGCATAAAGAATTTTTTTTGTTAAAGTTCAAGGTGAGAGAGTGAGAGAGAGAGAGAGAGAGAGATACAGTGAGATAGAAAGGAAGCGCAGAAAGGAGAGCTTATTTTTTCAGCTTTCTTGACCGACTGTATTCGTAGCTAATTGTGAAAAGTAAGTTTAAACACGCGCCAAAAAATTCTTTTCTCTCCCGGGCCACTTCTCGTCAAACATTTTTTGACAAATTTCTAAATTCGTCGATAAAAATTATGATTTATTGATGAATAAATGCATTCGTCAAGAAATATTGAAGTATTATTGACGAACTCAATATCCGTCAACGTTCATATACATTTGTTGACGAACCCAAGTTCGTCGAGGATTTATTTGTCGCTAAATGATTTTTTTTTTGTAGTGTTTGCTTCTCTTATGTTAATTGTTTTCTCTTCTACTTCTTTTTTTTCTTCTTCACCGGAATTTTACTTCTTATCACATTACATCATTTAATTATTTAACTTGCTTAATCATGCAAATTTAAGTAGGAGGTGGCACTTCATTCCACCAACTTTTCTGCAAAATTGACCCATAAGTGCATACTTTTCAAAATTGCATATTGGCCTCGAAAGTTTTTTAAAATTACATAATGGCCTCAAAAGTTTTAAAATTATATTTTGCCCCAAAAAAGCTTCCTTTTTTCTACTACTACCTGAGCATTGTTTAAAATTATCGCCCGTTTATTTTTTCAGAATACAAATGAATATTTTAAATGGCTACCAAAGTTCGGGATATTACAACAACAGTAGCGTAGAGTTCTCAGCATATTGAAAGAACAATGTCATGTGTGAATCGTTTACACTTTAGAGGTAAAAAAACTAGCTAACGAGTATTGAAAGAAAATTGTCTCGTCTGTCAGTGCTATGCCAAGGGGTCACTACTTTCAGCCAAAATATTGTACCAATGTGTTGCCTCTTGTTGTTCCTAAGAATATATATGGGGTCAGACATGATGCTACCATAGCCATACTCGGCCATGCCTTTCTTGGTCGGACTAACCCAATCGGTGATTTGCAACAATTATTTTGTTCTTTAAGCACAGGAAGCGGAACAACAAGAGAACTTTGTCATTAAGTACTCCAAAATAATGGGTGTTAATATTTTGACATATGCTATCGCTACTTCTTTATATGCTTTTACTTTCAGGAATAAATTTCCAGAACAAGGTTTCACTATCTTTGCTTTTTTAATGGTGAATACGTGCATATAGACCTGTTAGCTACTTGCTGGTCGACGCAACTCGGGAGGCCGCATTTCAGAAGTACGCTACCGACCACGGAATTCCTAATGTGCAATTTTACTTTCTCTAAAACCTAAAAGCCTGCTATATAACGTGTCTTGGCGCTTTTTTGGCAAAAAGATTTTGTCAATCTAATGAATGATTCATTTAACACAAGGTTTCGGCATTTTGGCATCCTTGGATTGGTTACTTGACTAAGGAGGATTGATCGAATCAATTTCCACCAACAGCTCACCACGGAGATAGGCACCGACCAAAACCCAGATGGCCTTGGGGTGTAATTCCTTGCACTTAGCTGAATTACGGTGTTATCACTGTCAAAAGTTGCTGCAAGAAAATGGCAAAACCGTCGATTGGGGTGGCTGCTACCTATTTTAAATACACACCAGCTGGCTCAAGCGTGAAAAGATACAATCGGAAACTTGGATGGCATCTTGTAAGAAAAAGAAAGAAAGCTTCTCAAGAAAGGCAAAGTTGGTCAAGAAGCTTCATCATTTGAGTTGTTAATTTTCCATTGTGCTCTTGACTTGAATTCTTTACCAATATTACCTTTTTCTTTAACTATAAAAAACCTGACTTTCAAAGCTGCTTTAATCTGCCCGTCCTTACCGGTGTTTGCAACAAAAGGGACGACTGTTACGTTGACCATGGATACATTATATTGCTAATGTTAATGTTTCATTGTGAGCAACACTTTTGTTGTTTAAATACAGATACAGCTCAACTAACGTTATTCCTCAAAGCCTCAACCATGAGATGCCATAATCATAAACCAGCTCAACTAACGTTATTCCTCAAAGCCTCAACCATGAGATGCCATAATCATAAACCTCCTCACTGTTCCCTTCTTTTCTTCCATCTCCTCTCTTCCCTTTTCCTCCATTCCGCAACTTCTAAGATTCATAAAGTTCTAAAACGAGGCTCATCCTTATCTGTGGAAGTTGGTTCAGATATCATCACTTCCCCAGACGGTTCGTTCGCATGTGGCTTTCGTAATAAGGGAGGCAATGCTTATTGGTTGGCCGTCTGGTTCACAAACTCCGCGGACAGGACCGTTGTTTGGACGGCCAACCGAGACAGACCCGTCAATGGGAAGGGCTCCAATTTGTCACTACAGCGGAATGGCGTTATGTGTTTAACCGACGTCGATGGCAAGGTGGTTTGGCACACTAATATCACCACTAATAATGCTCAAAGAGCAGAGGTTCTCGATACAGGTAACCTTGTTTTGAAGGACCCACAAGGTGAAATTCTCTGGCAAAGCTTTGACTATCCGACTGATACTCTTTTGCCATCTCAGACCTTTACTATGAGCAATAAGTTGATAGCTGTAGTTAAAAAAGGAAATTTTGCATCAGGGTACTTTAGTAATGATAATGTACTGAGGCTATTCTATGATGGACCTGAGACATCTTCCATATACTGGCCTAATCTTGCTTTCAGCATATTCCAGAATGGAAGAGCATCTTACAATAGTAGTAGGATTGCTGTCTTGGATGATATGGGCAGATTCGCTTCGAGCGACCGCTTGAAATTTAGTGCTTCAGACTTGGGTTTCGGGATCAAAAGGAGGCTAACGATGGATTATGATGGAAATCTCAGGCTCTACAGCTTGGACAGCTCCAGCGGATCATGGGCAGCTCTTGCACAACACTGTAACGTGCATGGGCTTTGTGGAAGAAATGGAATATGTATTTATTCACCCGAACCCAAATGTTCATGCCCTCCGGGTTATGAGGCAAGTGACCCAAGTGACTGGAGTCAAGGCTGCAAGCCTACTTTTAACAGAACTTGTTCAGACTCTCAACGAGTGAAATTTGTAGAAGTCCCGAATACAGATTACTTTGGGTTTGATCTGGCCTATCGCACAGGACCCATCTCAGTCGAAGCTTGCAGGGAGCTCTGCTTGGGAGACTGCAACTGTGAAGCATTTAGCTATAGGCAGGTGGGAGACGTTTTATGTTTCACGAAAAGTGCTCTTTTCAATGGCCTGCAGACTCCGGATTTTCCAGGCAGTATGTTCTTGAAGCTGCCCGCCAGTGTGGAAGCATCACAAACCGCAGTTCTTCTTGGCTCCAATGCCATGTGTGAATCCAGTACATCTACAGTTTTATTAGGTTCTCCAACTATGTACTACACAGACACAGAGAGGGTGAGATGGGTCTATCTCTACTCAGTTGCATTCGGCATTGGTGCAATCGAATCCCTCATTATTCTCTCTGGCTGGTGGTTCCTGTTTAGAAGAAGTAGAGTGCCTGCCACAGTGGAAGATGGCTATCGAGTGCTATTGAGTCGTTTCAGGAGGTTTAGATATGCTGAACTCAGAAAGGCAACTGAAAGTTTCAAGGTGGAACTAGGTCGCGGAGGCTCTGGGGTTGTGTATAAGGGGGTTTTAACAGATGGGAGGGCAGTGGCAGTGAAGAGACTTCGAGACATGTATCAAGCGGAACAAGAGTTTTGGGCAGAAGTGAGCACTATAGGCAAAATCAATCACATCAATTTAGCGAGAATGTGGGGTTTCTGTTCAGAAGGGAGACATAGACTGCTGGTATATGAGTACGTGGAAAATCTTTCACTTGACAAGCACTTGTTTACCTCTAATTTTCTTGGATGGAAAGAAAGGTTCAACGTCGCACTCAGGATAGCCAGCGGATTGGCTTACCTTCACAACGAGTGCCTAGAGTGGGTTATCCACTGTGATGTGAAGCCTGAGAACATACTTTTGGATAGTGAATTCGAGCCAAAAATTGCTGACTTTGGTCTGGCAAAGCTTTCAAAGAGAGGTGGTCGTGGTTCCGAGATCTCTAGAATTCGAGGAACAAAAGGCTATATGGCTCCAGAGTGGGCTTCGAACCTTCCCATTACCGCAAAAGTTGATGTTTACAGCTATGGAATTGTAATCCTAGAGCTAGTGAGGGGAGTGCGACTTTTGACTTGGGTGATTGAGGGTGCGGAGGAGCAGGAAGTGGAGCTTACAAGGTTTGTTAGGACACTGAAGACGAAGATCGAATGTAGAGAAGAGTGTTGGATGGAGGATCTAGTGGATCCAAGGTTGAATGGAGAGTTTAACAGGAACCAGGCCGCGGCATTGGTTGAGATAGGACTTGCCTGCATGGAGCAAGATAGAAGTAAGAGACCCACCATGGACGCGATAGTCCAAGTCTTACAAGAATGTGTAGCTGAATAAGTGATCTCTCGCGCAATGTACAACGGCATCCACCTCTCATTGTCTTGTAAATTTTACTTTCATGTTGGTTCTAGATTGTGACTTTGCGAAGCTTGTTTGTATTGTGCACGTAGACTTTCACCTCAGAGGCATAAATTGCGGCAGTTCCAACAATTGGACATTCTTTGGTTGTAAAATGTTGTCAGCATCCAAACTAAGTTTCACAAATTGTTCATTGTATGTGTCCCCGGTATGTCAAGTATTGAACTTACCCATGTTATATTGTGCGTTGCAAGAACTTTCAGAAAGAAGACAACAATAACGGAGAGTTCTCATCCTTAGAGAATATTGAAAGAACATGGTTATGTACGGATTTTTAACACTTCAAATTAAAAGAAGAGGCAGAAGCACTGCTAATATTGAAGAACATTGTCATGTCTATCAGTGCTACTTACAAGGGGTCAATACTCTCTGCCAAGATATTGTACAAATGGGCTGCTTCTTATTGTTCCTAAGAATAGTGTCGATGATATGCTTAGCATTGCTACATTTTATTAGCTTCTAGTTTCTGCAGTAAATATCCAGAACAAAATTTCACCATCTTTGCTTTTCTAATGGTGAACTCACACGTAGCAGACCTGTTAGCTATTTGCAAGAGAAGGTAATTACATTCAGCAGCAAGAGCCCCCCACCCTCAACGAATTGAAGTGTTTGCTGGTAAACTCAACCGGGGAGGCTGCATTTCAGAAGTACTCCACAGACCGGGAAAATCCTAATGTGGAATTTTCTTTGGCTAAAATGATACTACTATAGAAAACTGATATAGAAGTCTGCTTCTTTGTCAATCATATATATGGAATTCTACTTCTTTGGCTAAAATGATACTACTAAAGAAAACTGAAAGCCTGCGATATATAGAAGTCTGCTTCTTTGGCAAAAGATTTTATGATGATTCTTTACACGAGGTTTCGGGGCGTTTTGGCATCCTTTGATTGGTTACTTGACTGGGGAGGATTGATCAAAGTGTCTTTTGAATTCCTGGTGACTGAGATGAGAAGCAGAAGTGTACCTATAGCTGGCAGTCAATTCAAAATAAGTAGTCGGATTTTGGTCGCTAGTGTCCTTGAATTTTTCTCTGTTTCAAGTCGATTTCACCAATGGATCATGATGGAGGTAGGCACCGACCAAATCCCAGATGGACTTGGTATGTAATTCCTTAAACTGAGCTGAAATTCGTTGTTATCACTGTGAAAAAGGGAAAAAAAAAACTGGAAGAAAATGGCAAAACCTCGGATTGGGGTGGCTGCTACCTATTTTAAATACACACCAGCTGGCTCAAGTGTGAAAAGATACAATCGGAAACTTGGATGGCATCTTGTAAAAAAAAGAAAGAAAGCTTCTCAAGAAAGGCAAAGTTGGTCAAGAAGCTTCATCATTTGAGTTGTTAATTTTCCATTGTGCTCTTGACTTGAATTCTTTACCAATATTACCTTATTCTTTAACCGTAAAAACCTGACTTTCAAAGCTGCTTTAATCTGCCCGTCCTTACCGGTGTTTGCAACAAAAGGGATGACTGTTGACCATGGATACATTTTATTGCTAATGTTAATGTTTCATTGTGAGCAACACTTTTGTTGTTTAAATACAGATGCAGCTCAACTAACGTTATTCCTCAAAGCCTCAACCATGAGAAGCCATAATCATAAACCTCCTCACTATTCCCTTCTTTTCTTCCATCTCCTCTCTTCCCTTATCCTCCATTCTGCAACTTCCAAGATTCATAATGGCCTAAAACGGGGCTCCTCCTTATCTGTGGAAGATAGTTCAGACATCATTACGTCCCCAGACGGTTCGTTCGCATGTGGCTTTCGTAATGTGGGAGGCAGTGCTTATTGGTTAGCCATCTGGTTCACAAACTCCGCGGGCAGGACCGTTGTTTGGACGGCCAACCGAGACAATCCCGTCAATGGGAAAGGCTCCAAGTTGTCACTACGGCGGAATGGCGTTATGTTCTTAACCGATGTTGACGGGAAGGAGGTTTGGTACACTAATATCACCGCTAATAATGCTCAAAGAGCAGAGGTTCTCGATACAGGTAACCTTGTTTTAAAGGACCCACAAGGTGAAATTATCTGGCAAAGCTTTGATTATCCTACTGATACTCTTTTGCCATCTCAGACCTTTACTAAGAGCAATAAGTTGATAGCTGCACGTAGAAAAGGAAGTTTTTATACTGGGTACTATAGTTTCTATTTTGATAATGACAATGTAATGAGGCTACTGTACGATGGACCTGAGATATCAAGCATATATTGGCCTAACCTTGCTTTTACTCTGTTCCAGAATGGAAGAACATCCTACAATAGTAGTAGAATTGCTAACTTTGACGATGAAGGTAGGTTTTTATCTAGCGATCTGTTGCAATTTAATGCTTCCGACATGGGTATTGGGATCAAAAGGAGGCTAACCATGGATTATGATGGAAATCTGAGGCTTTATAGCTTGAACAGCTCCAGCGGATCATGGTCAGTATCATGGGCAGCTCTTTCACAAAACTGTAACGTGCATGGGCTCTGTGGAAGAAATGGAATATGTACTTATTCACCTGAACCCAAGTGTGCTTGCCCTCCGGGTTATGAGCCGAGCGACCCAAGTGACTGGAACCAAGGCTGCAAGCCCACTTTCAAAAAAACCTGTTCAGACTCTCAACAGGTGAAATTTGTTGAGATCCCCAGCACAGATTATTTTGGGTTTGATCTGGACCATCGCAACGGACCTATCTCAGTCGAAGCTTGCAGGGACCTCTGCTTGCAAGACTGCCGCTGTGAAGCATTTAGCTATAGGCAAATAGGAACAATTCTATGTTACACGAAAAGTGCTCTTTTCAACGGCCTGCAGACTCAGCAATTTCCAGGCAGTGTCTTCTTGAAGCTGCCCAGCAGTGTGGAAGCATCACGAACCACAGTTCTTCATGGCTCCAATGCCCTATGTGAAACCAGTGCACCTACAGTTTTATTAGATTCTCCTACTATGTACAACACACGGACCAAAAAGGTGAGATGGGTCTATCTCTACTCCTTTGCATTGACTGTCGGTGCAATAGAATCGCTAATTATTGTATCAGGCTGGTGGTTTCTATTTAGAAAACGCAGTGTGCCTGCCAAAGTGGAAGATGGCTATCGAGTGATGTTGAGTCATTTTAGGAGGTTTAACTATGCTGAACTAAAAAAGGCAACTGATAATTTCAAGGAAGAATTAGGTCGAGGAGGCTTTGGAATTGTGTACAAGGGGGTTTTGACAGATGCGAGAGCAGTGGCAGTGAAGAGACTTGGAGACATGCATCAAGGGGAACAAGAGTTTTGGGCAGAAGTGAGCACTATAGGCAAAATCAATCACATGAATTTAGTGAGAATGTGGGGTTTCTGTTCAGAAGGGAGACACAGACTGCTCGTATATGAGTACGTGGAAAATCTTTCACTTGACAAGCACTTGTTTACCTCTAACTTTCTTGGATGGAAAGAAAGGTTCAATGTTGCACTCAGGACAGCCAGAGGATTGGCTTACCTTCACCACGAGTGTCTTGAGTGGGTTATCCACTGTGACGTGAAGCCGGAAAACATACTTTTGGATAGCGCATTTGAGCCAAAAATTACGGATTTTGGTCTGGCAAAGCTTTCAAAGAGAGGCGGTCGTGGTTCCGATATCTCGAGAATTCGGGGAACAAAGGGGTATATGGCTCCAGAGTGGGCTCTGAACCTTCCCATTACCGCAAAAGTTGATGTTTACAGCTATGGAGTTGTAATTCTAGAGTTAGTGAGGGGAGTTCGGCTTGCGACTTGGGTGGTCGAGGATGCCGAGGAGCAGGAGGTGGAACTTACTAGGTTTGTTAGCATCCTGAAGACGAAAATTCAACATAGGGAAGAGTCGTGGATGGAGGATGTAGTGGATCCTAGGTTGAAAGGGCAGTTTAACAGGTTCCAGGCTGCGGCGTTGGTCGAGATAGGACTTGCATGCATGGAGGAAGATAGAAGTAAGAGACCCACCATGGATACAGTAGTTCAAGTTCTACTTGAGTCTGAAGCTGAATGAATTCTCTCTTGTTCTCTGTCTGTAATTTATCATTTGTGTCTATTTTGCTTTCTTTCTAGTTCTAGATTGTGATTTGTGGCCCAAGTTCATATCTATATATGACAGATGACCTTGATGCAAAGGGTAATTGTAACAAGAGTTGGAATAATAGAAGGAAAATTATAAACTTGATTTTTTTTAATCATTTGGGGTTGCGGCAAACCCTCTCATGAACTTAGTTGCACCATTATGGGTGAGAGCAAGGTTACGCTACGAGAGCGCCACCAGTATCGTGGGTGGTGGAGTGGGTGCAAGGCCCCGGGCAATTTATTAGAACTAGTAATGTTCATGTGCTTTCCACATGGAATAGTTTATTCTCGAGAACATGAAAGGTAGACTTTGTTAGCCAATCTTAAACTCATATTTCACTTTTATCGCAAAATTTTTTGGTTACGTGGTCTGTGAATCAATCATCTCTTAGTTATTTGGCATGAGTCACATGGAAGTAAGAAGCTATGAATATGTAAAGATACATGAGAAAATTTCATGAAGCGTGCTTGTGCACTTCTTGGTTTGGCGCTACTTCTAGAAAAAATATATATACTTTTAGCACAAATAATCATCATTAACATAAAATTTTCAATCTCTATTTCCACCACAAAATTTACGAAATTTTGATCAAGTCTAGCTATACAGTCGCTCTATACTTGATGTTAAGTTTTTATATGAACTTTGCTAAGTAAGCTTTCAGAATTGTGAAAGAAAAATAGATATAACGCGCACTTGAGGGAATATAAAGCTCATTCATCCTTAAATTCTCACCATTCATATCCGTTAGAAACTGCTTTCCCTTTAACCTAACATACTAGTGTAAATTGGAGTATCGTAAGAAAAGTATTTAAATGTTTTACCTTTTACCGTCCCGGTTTAAGTCTGTTAACCTAGTTAATTGGAGTAATATACATGAAAGAAGTTGACTTTGTAAACCTAATTAGTAAACATTCAGTAGGCAAAAAAAAATTTTAAGGTTAAAGCAAATAATACAGAGATATACGTCATTAACTCTTATTAGGCTTCGAAACCTTTGACCATACCAAGGAATCAAAGACATGAAAATCGGTGGTGTTATATTGGGCCTGGAGTTACCCAAGTAGTAAACGGAAACATTGGTTCTTACTAATAGGGTCATAGAACATAACTTTAGCATCGACATATAGCATACCACATCTTGAGTTCCTACTATTGGGACCTCCAACCTCTCTCTCTCTCTCTCTCTCAGAACTACTTGGTGAAATATATCTTTTTGTTTTTCAGAATTAATCTGAAATGTTGGCCTTTCTACACCCATGCGGGGCCGCTTTAAGGCATGTTTGGTTTAGGACTACGAACGTAAGGAAGGGAAGAAAGTGGTCTCAAATGTTCCGGCATGGGAAGGTGCTCACTATTATCATATCGACGGTTATAAAGTACGACCGATAGCACGAGTCTTCAATGTTAAAGTTGATGATGGACATGTTCTTTTTTATGAGAGGCAATGGTCTTTCTAGACTCCTATTAGTTGCCAATTAATATGTCCCATGCAGTTCATATGGGACATGGCCTTTTCTACACCCACAATACTAAGTCAGAGATAACAGCAACGGGAGAACCCCCTTTTTGACAAAATACTTCGCTGATCTTATTATTTCTTGGTAATTACTTCACCGATCTTGAAAAGATATAAGATGAGGGTCTAGTGGTGAGGTCAAACTTCAAAAAACAAGGAAACAAAACCCCACAGATTTTATATTTACACATAACAAAAAACCAAATTAATACCCATACCTAGAATTCTAAATGAGTAGCGCTGGACACTACTGAAATTCATTTTTTAAGACACGTGTCATGAAGCCATTTGTCAATACCCTATCAAAGAATAGGTTTGCACTTCTTGGTAAGTGCCATGCAAATGTGGAAAAGAAAAATGTGAGATCGGCAATTGAAGGAGGGTCAAGAAACAAATCACGAAATATAAGTCATGATATCTGTCGTTTCTCCTTCTAACTTCATCCTAATTAGGTGCTATCAAAATATATATTTAGCACGAGCTGGTGTTTTTATTTTTATACTCGTTCATCATATTAGTTTGCTCTTGTATCGTGCATTTGTACATTCCTGTGCCCCAAACCCTAGTCATAATCAATATGTTAAGGTAATAAATTATTTCCCTAAGCTTAAACACGTACGTATATATCGACAAGAGTTTTAGAAGTCATCACTGAACTAAAGAATTGGGCTATCGTATAAATGGCAGGGCCATCGTAGCCGATTGAAAATGACCCTAATGGATGTTTTTTTTTTATTACTCAGTTACTCTCTTAGGTGACTTATTATTAAAATTTAGGGGGGTCGGTTACCTATTTATAGTAGACGACATGCTTTTTCACTTTTTGCTTTCTCTTTCCTTCTTGTACAAAAACAACTTACTACGGACAAGGCTTAACAGCAATATTGTTTTGACTAAATGTCACTGACTATATTTGACTATCTTTAAGCATTGTTATTGTTCGGATTTAAGTATATATATATATATATATATATATATATATATATATATATATATATATATATATATATAAGCTGATCCGTTGATAGCGCTAACAAAATGGGAGATCTTGCTAGCGCGATCTAGCCGTCCATCCCTTCGGGATGGACGGCCCAGATCTTTTTTTTTGCGGCGCTGTCAGTCGTCCGCTACATAGTGTAGCGGACGGACATTTTTACCATTTTGCCCCTGCTCCCCCCTCCGCTACACTGTCTAGCGGACCACTTTCTTGGGCCCACGTTGACAGCCAAAAAGTCATCCGCTAGACAGTGTAGCGGACGACTGACTCCGTCAATGTCAGTCCTGTCGATGCACGACTGTTACTTTGTCATTATTCCACCGTCCGCTAGACAGTGTAGCGGACCGTTTTTCCCTTTCTTTACTTCGAAACCCTTATTCATTCCTTCTAAACTGCTATTCATTCCTTCTTCTCACAATTCTTCTAGCGGCGTTGGCAAGTAGATCGGCGCAATTTCTTCTCAAGAAATCCTTTATTCGACGAATCAATCACGTAAGTTCACAAACCAATCCTTTATTTGTTCATAATCTAGAGTTGTTATCGCGGCTTATGCATGATTTTGAATGTGTGCGCGGTGCATTGTGCTAGCGTTTGTCAATGTATCTATACATATATATAGATTATATATATGTATTGCGTATTATTTGTTCATGTGATTTCACTTGTAAAATTCCATTCCGTGTCTGTTTGTATCTATGTACATTGCATATACACAGCATGTGAACTTATGTGAGTATTATCTGATCACATGCTAGCGTTGACTGTGCTAGCGTTGTATGTTTGAGAATGTTTACGCTTCCAACCTTGCCGTTTTGCATAATTTCAGTTGCAAAAAATGGATTTCAACCCTGGACCAGAAGATCCGTCCGTATTATACGACCAAGCAAACCATATCAGTACGCTCATATGGGATGGTGGAGTAAGATACTTATTTTATCAACTTTGTTATTCTTGGGAACGTTGTATATCGTTTAATTTGCTTAAATTGTATTTATTAATTCGTAGGAAAGAGCACTTCTCAACACGGTAGAAGTATCCGATAATTTTAAAGCATGGAAATTGAACAGAACCCAGAAAAGATTACTGCGTGGGATTGGGTTTGGGATTTTCACGCGTGGGCAGATCTTTCAACCTTGACCGGCACTTAATAGGTGCCCTTGTTGAAAGGTGGAGAAGTGAAACGAATACGTTTCACTTCCCTCTCGGAGAGCTAGAAGATGTAGGGTTCATCTTAGGGTTACCGGTGACGGGGCGGCCGGTAATAGCTCCTCCGTCAGAAGCAACGAATAAGAGGACCGCTAGGGACTTCTTTACTTCGATACCCCAGGATCAATTTAGCACTGGTGGTATCAAGTTGAAATGGTTGGTAGATACCTACAAGGTTCTGCCGGATAACTACACGGATCAGATGCTTGTGCTGTACACACAAGCTTTCCTCTTGTGGGTGATGGGGGCAATTCTGTTCCCAACAACGTCGAAGAATACCGTCAGCGTCAAATATTTACCGTTGTTGGGTAACCTGCTGGAGGTTGGGGATTATGCCTGGGGAGCCGCAACTCTTGCGTACCTGTACCGAGCATTGCACAAGGCAACGAGGCCCGACTCCAAAGCGATATGTGCATGTCTCTCGCTATTGCAGGTATATCATACAATTCTTGATTACTTGCTCGTTTCTTTTTTTTTGGGTTGAATTGACAATAAAATTTGACGATACTTTATTTAATTTGTCTTTGCTCTCAGGTGTGGTCTTATGAACACCTTGCTACCGGCGCACCCACGCGTAGGGACGGAACCGATAATGTGTGGCCTCGGTTGTGCGCCTGGGAGTACAGCCGGAAGGACAGCCACTACCAGAGGAGAGACGATCCCCATCACAACATTACGTACTATCGGGGGGAGCTCGACTCGTTATCTCCTGGCCAGATGCGATGGGCACCGTACAAACATTTGGCGCGACGGGTGGGAGAGTCGTTCGTCTTCACGCTCTCCGGGTTGCAACGCACACCCCTGATCCACTTCGAGGTCGCAGAGTGGCAGCTGCCAGATCGCGCTATGCGCCATTTTGAGTGCCTGCAGGGGTTGCCAGCCGGCGCGCCGGATATGAGGCTTAACAGGAACCCACCGGGTGTCCCTCGGTTTGGCAAGGCAAATGCGCACGACTTGTGCGCACGAGAACTTGAGGTTTGGGATTCCTGGCAGGACACGCTGGCGGCCATTGTGTCGGAGCCTGACCCCGTGATCAGCATCGAACAGTACAATGGGTGGTACTACCGCATCACCCGGAGGAGAGTAGCTCCAGTAAGGTTTGAACGCGGGGAGAAGTACCACCCTAGGGGTCAGATCGATGAGCACATGGCATACAATCTGGTAAGTTGGCCAATAAGTGCTTTAATTGAACTTGATGATTCTAAATGTGTATGAAGTTACTTATTTATTATCTCTCTGGATGTAGGTTAATGCCTCGTTCGCCTTCTTCCAGAAGTTGCGCGAGCGGAAGGATTTGGTGGATGCAATGGGCGAGGAGCTTCGCCAACAGGCTGATGCGTTGGCGTATGGCTGCGGGAATTTTTTACACCAAGCATCGGGCCAGCCTTCTGGCGTCAGCCCGGGAATGGGTTATCCGGGGTGGCAGCCCCCATATGTGAGCGAGGGATACACCGATCCCTCGGGACAGACTTCGGGAGTGAGCCAGGGATATGGTGGTCCCTCTGTACCGGGAATGGGTGGTGATTGGGGACAGCCAAGCACCATGGGCCAGGCTCAAGCGCCGTGGGAAGACTACAGTGTGCCCTCCTTCTCTTTGCTATTGGACTCGGAACCCCAACCCTTCTCTCAGAGTCAAGTCACGCAAGACTGGGGTTTCGGACACATCAGTCTGTCGGAGACACTGCCCATTGTCCCGTGGGCAGGACCATCTACTGCCGAAGGAGGGCAATATCCCCCGGTCGACCCCCCCGAAGGAGTGCAATATCCCCCCGTCGACCCCCCGAAGGAGTGCAATATCCCCCCGTCGACCCCCGAGGGCAATATCGCAAAGGGCATCCAGTGAAGCCCCTAAAGCCGCATAAATGCCAAATAATCAGAGAGCGTTATTTTAGCGGCTTCCCCCGGGACAAAGCGTTGTATAGTGTGAATCATCCGGAGGGCATGGATTACACTTGCGAGTGGGGAGAAATGGCCTCCCTGGCTCCGGGGAGTTGGTTAGACAACGGTGTCATCTCCACATACGTGGAGATTCTGAAGGAAAGGGGTCGGGAGCGGCTGAACGAGTACCCGGCCGTTTTTTTGGTGGATGCCTTTTTTCATAGCCTCCTAGTGTCTGAATGGCATGAGTGGGTCGAGCAAAGGCGGAAGAAAAAGTTGAGCCAGTGGAGACCGTCCGCTAACCTACGAGCGTATCTTGCTAGGGATAGTCCAGTGAGCGCAAGTGTTGCCGACGTGTTTCTAATCCCATTTTTAGGGGAAAGCCACTGGTACTTGGTTTGCTATGAACCGGTGGAGAAAGTCGTATCGGTGATCGACAGTCTCCACGACGATACAGCCTTTATGCCTGTGCTGCAGATGTACAAAGCCCAGTTGGACTCAATGGTAATATTACGATTGTTGTTTAACAGTTATTGTAACTTGGCATAAATGTTAACTCGTGTCTTACGCCGTTTTGTGTTTCTTGCAGAATATATTTTGTGCAATGGTCAATGGTATCCGTGGTAACCCTGTACCGGCGCGGCCAAAGCTCGATTGGCGACTGAAGAAGAGGAGGCCCAAGCAACGTAACACTTCGGACTGCGGCGTTTTCCTTTGCATGTACATGGATTACATTTGCCGGTCCGAGAGCCTCAAGGCGGCGGTGTGGAGCCAAGCAGAAGTAGACACCTTTAGATATAGAATGGCTTGGCAAATTATGAAAGGCCGGCCTAGAGCGGTTAGGTTTATTGTAAATCCGGCTAATGACGAGAATCCCTCCCAACATGATTCCCCCAGTTGACATTGTACCATTACACTGTCAAATTTTTTAATAAACTATGATTATTTAGAAAGCTCTCATTGATTTGTGTTGAAGATTATTGATTGATTGATTTGTCTGATTTCCATTGAAGATGATTTGAGTTTGGTTTTTTTGGCTCTCATTGAGAATGATTGAAAGGTGGAAAACAAAATGTGTAGCGGACAGTTTCCAAGTGTTGGGTTAAGACATTCTGCTGGTCTGTCTGCTACACAATGTGGCGGACAGTGGGGGAAGTGAAAATTTTCCAAGTGTTGGGTTAAGACATTCTGCTGGTCCGTCCGCTACACAATGTAGCGGACAGTGGGGGAAGTGAAAATTTTCTAAGTGTTGGGTTAAGACATTCTGCTGGTCCGTCCGCTACACAATGTAGCGGACAGTGGGGGAAGAAGTGTTGGGTTAAGGCATTCTGCTGGTCTGTCCGCTACACAATGTGGCGGACAGTGGGGGAAGTGAAAATTTTCTAAGTGTTGGGTTAAGACATTCTGCTGGTCCGTCCGCTACACAATGTAGCGGACAGTGGGGGAAGAAGTGTTGGGTTAAGGCATTCTGCTGGTCCGTCCGCTAGACAATGTGGCGGACAGTGGGGGAAGTGAAAATTTTCTAAGTGTTGGGTTAAGACATTCTGCTGGTCCGTCCGCTACACAATGTAGCGGACAGTGAGGGAAGTGAAAATTTTCTAAGTGTTGGGTTAAGACATTCTGCTGGTCCGTCCGCTACACAATGTGGTTAAGACATTCTGCTGGTCCGTCCGCTACACAATGTGGCGGACAGTGGGGGAAGTGAAAATTTTCTAAGTGTTGGGTTAAGACAATGTAACGTGATGCAGTTTTAATAAATTGGCGCCCGAAGACTTGTTTTAGCGACCGAATCAACAATCTCAATTTCAATAAATAATAAATAACATATGATTCACAATCAACGATCTCAATATATTGAGGGTATCTCAAACGGCACAATTAACAAGAAAAAATTTGGAAACATAATGAACATGTATACAATAAATTTGGTTATTAATAATAAATTAGGGTTCACATTGGGGGAAAGAAATTTTTTCACAAGCGCTCCGATCAAAGATTACAACTTGAAAATCCCACCACCCAAGGTGTTCAAACACTACAAAGTCCCCGAGTTCGAGGCCATGCTGGCGCACGAAGACGTTCCAACCCTCTGCGAATTGCTTTTTTTGGGGTCGGCCGGGCTTCAGCTTGATTTCAACCTGCCAGGCCCCCTTGCGGCTATATAATCTTGAACTGTCATGAATTGTTGTAAATTGATTGGTAAAGGCTTCCGGTATGTCCTAACAAACACAATACAAAAAATAGGTTAGTTTTTAACCAAAAGATCAAACTTTTAACACACGAAAATACAGAGAAAGAGGGATGGCCTACAAGTTCATTCTCAAATCCCAGCATCATGACTTTGAAAAAGTGTTTGCCTGCCAGGTGCAAGTTGCCAATAAAATCGTAGGTGGTCTCCGATCCAGAAGCCATCGAGGTCGGCGATGAGGGGAGGACGGTGGTGTCGCCGGAGATGGGGTAGCGGCTTGGGTTAGATGTTCGAGAGAGAGAGAGAGAGAATATAACGGACTGATAAAAGCTGATTGCCCGTTTTGATTATATATATATAATAGGATAGAGGTCCGCTACATTGTATAGCGGACATAAATGAAAACCAAAAGTTTTTCTGTGATGACGTCCGCTACATTGTATAGCGGACATAAATGAAGACCAAAAGTTTTTCTGCGATGACGTCCGCTACATTGTATAGCGGACATAAATGATGACCAAAAAATTAGGACTATGCATATCCGTCCGCTACTTCAGAAAAAAAAAATTCCAGTATTCGGTCGAAAAATTATTAGAAAAAATTATTACAAATGTCAAACTTATATAAAAATTATTACAAATGTCAAACTTATATAAAAATTATTACAAATGTCAAACTTATACAAAAAATTAAAGGTCCACTGCAGCTTGTTCGTCCTCATCTTCGGCGTCATCTTCGGCGTCATCTTCTTCCTATCTTGCAAACCCCCTGGACTTATCCCCAGTGCCTTGTAATGGTTCCGCTTGTCGTGGTCGGTCATTTTGTTGCACAATGCACACCTTCGCAGCTTTTTAGGTTGAGTTGCCGTTTCAATTGAGCTTTTCATCCGCGTAGATCTCTTGCGGCCTTTCGTTTGCGATATAATTGGATCCAACGGCCGGATATCATTGTCGCCTTCCTCCCCCGGCTCGTCATCTTCGGATCCCGTCGTAGGCTCGGTGTCAACCGCATTGGTGACTGAAGCTGCTTCCAACTGGTCGACGATGGGCTCTTGCTGCTGAGCTACCTCGAGGAGATGTTTATATCCGACCATTGTAGCAGCAGCCTTTACGGACAAACGGGTGAACATCGTCACCAGATGATTATACCGCAACGTCTCTGATTCTTCAAAGTCAGTATACGGGTGCTCCGGAAAGGAAATGGTACCGTGCAACCTGTTTGCACCTTTCGTCCACCGTGGCAGGACGTATTTATCGGGGATTGTCCTGATATTCTTCTGGGTGAAAAACCGCAGAATGTGTCTACACAGGATGCCATGGAACTCAAACTTCTTGCAAACACATGTCACCGAGTCCGTCAATGTGTCGTGGCTCACCGTATAAATTCTGCGCAGCTTCTCAGGGACGAGGTCATTCACGAGCGAATAAACCTTGTACTCACGCGTAGACATTTCTGCCACCTTGTTTATACTGTATCGTCCCGATTTTCGCAGCTCTACTTGGTATAGCAAGAAGATCTCCTTCGTATAGACTTTGGCACCGTTCAGCTCCAGCGGGGTCTCTAGCAACCTTCTCCTTTGTTTGTACGTTGTTGCAAAGTCGGCAGCCCTTTCTTTTACGAACAACGAAGCTACCGCTTTTTGTGCGGATGCAACGAAAGTCTTCAAATTGGTAGTTGTACCCACATAACTATCGAACGTGGCATTCATAGATTCACTCCTGCCCGTCGTTTTCATGCCCGCTGAAAAATACCTCCTCGTGTAAACGCCAATCCATTGCTCTTTGCGCTCGTACAAGTGCTGGAGCCACTCGTTGTCTTGCAATGAGTAATCCCGAACAAGCTTTTCCCACCTCTCCTCGAATTCCTCAATCGTTAACGACTTGGTAACGCACTTGTCAAAATCCTGTTTAAAGTCTGGATACTTTGCGTACACGTGATGCAGACGTTCCGGGTATTTGTTGCTTATGTGCCAAGTGCACAAGTTGTGCCGGGTGTCTGGGAAGACGGTCGCAATAGCCTTCTTCATTGCCAAATCTTGATCGGTGATGATCACTTTGGGTGCTTTGAAGTTCATTGCTTCCAGCCACGTCCTAAACAACCATACAAAAGAACCCTCGCTCTCGTCCCTTAACAAGGCGAACCCGAACAGGATGGAGTGATAATGATGATTGACGCCGGTGAAAGGAGCGAACGGCATCGAGTACTTGTTGGTACGGTATGTGGTGTCGAAAGTCACGACATCCCCAAAATGCTTATAAGCTAGCCTCGAACGACCGTCGACCCAAAAAATTGTACTAACTCGATGCTCGTCGTCAAGTTTATAATCGAAGGTAAACTGCGGGTCCTCCATCTGCATCCGTTTCAATAGGCTCATTGTCGATTGCGCATCATTGAGGTCATACGCGGCTCGTCTATGGGTTCGGACCGCGTTACGAACGTCTGTCGTGTTAAAGTTTAAATTTTGAATTCCCCCAGCCTGTTCAGCAAGAACATTAACAATCTCAGTAGGTCCAATTCGCGCATTGCTCATTGTGTGAATTAGGCTCCTCGCGACCTTACCCATCTTCTTGTGTTGATGCATCTGACTCACCTTAGAAGGAGTTACTAACGGGTGATTGTGTGCCAGTTCCAGGCTGGTAATAAGCCAATGATCATGATTGGCTTTGTAGCTTACGAACATCTTGACCTGGCAATTTGTGCGCTCAAAGCAGTCCCGTCTTCTACGCGAATATCCTATTTCGTCATCACTGTCATCATTGCCTACGCGTGTCTCATTTTGCTGTGGATTTCTGCCCCTATGACACTCGTATAAGCGAGAGCATATCTTTTTTGTTACGTTGCTTGTTCTTGTAGTCTTTATTCTAATGCCAAAACCAACCCTCAATGAATACGCTCGAAAACATTCTTCAGCTTCTTCCAATGTTTGAAACGTTCGTCCTAGATACGGATCACTAGCATCTACGGGGACGTTGGAGCTCGACACGAAATCAGACATTGTGAAACAAGACCTGTGTAGAAATAGACTACGCTTAACAATCAAATGGCATTTCTAACTGAAAATATTACCTAAAAATTACCTTGGCGAATAGACCAATTTAGGATGACAAACATACCGTATGCATAACCCCTGAAAGTGTCTCCAAATTAACAATTATTAATTTACTGAACATAACAAATTAAAATTACTAAGATAAATAGACGAATTCATCATGCCAAAAAATCGAATTAAACTATAATTTTATTTAGAGTTAACAAATTACACATTTTTCTAGAACATCACAAATTGAAGAATAGAGTGACAAATTTCTAGAACATAAAAAAAATCTATACTTTTTTGTCCGAACAAAATAAAATTATATTTTACCAGTCAATCCATAAAGAAAACTTCACCATTCGCAAACTTACCTTACTTGAGTGAAGCTTGAAGCAAGTTTTACTCGAAGCTTGAAGGGAGCTGAAAATGGAAGCGAGTCCGAAGGAGAAGAAAATTGTAGCCGAAGGAGCTTGAGGAATTCCGACAACCCGTCGTGTGTAGAAATAAAGGTACAAACATGTGAAAATGTGTCAGTTGTGTCAGGGAAGTCAGTCGTCCGCTACACTGTCTAGCGGACGACTTTTTGGCTGTCAACGTGGGCCCAAGAAAGTGGTCCGCTAGACAGTGTAGCGGAGGGGGAGCAGGGGCAAAATGGTAAAAAGGTCCGTCCGCTACACTGTGTAGCGGACGACTGACAGCGCCGCAAAAATAAGCGATCTGGGCCGTCCATCCCTTCGGGATGGACGGCCAGATCGCGCTAGCAAGATCTCCCATTTTGCTAGCGCTATCAACGGATCAGCTCCCATATATATATATATATATATATATATATATATATATATATATATATGTATATATATATATGTATATATATATATATATATATATATATATATATATATATATATATATATATATATATATATATATATATATATATATATATATATATATGTATATATATATATATAGGGAGCCGATCCCTATCGACCGGTGGAGAAATAACAATTTCTCCACCAAACCGCTACAAAGAGTAGCAGTTGCAATTATTTCTCGCAAATACACAACCGCAACACTTTGTTGCGGTTGCGCCCCCCCCCCCCCCCATGGCCCCCCTTCACCCCTTCCCCCATCCCCCCGGCCCCCCCCATACCCAACCGCAACTCTTTGTTACGGTTGGCCCCCCTTCCCCCCATGGTGTCCCCCTTCCCCCCTACGTGGCCTTCCCCCTTCCCCCGCCACGTGGCCTTCCCCCTTCCCCCATGGCCCCATCCCCCCCGTCCTCCCCTCCCCTCATGCCCCCCCCAATGCCCAACCGCAACACTTTGTTGTGGTTGGCCCCTTTCCCCCGGTCCCCCTTCCCAATTCCCCCGCCATGTGGCCCATCTCCCCTCCCCCGCCACATGGCATCCCCCTTCCCCCGCCACGTGGCCCCGTCCCCCTCCATGCCCAACCGCAACACTTTGTTGCAGTTGGCATGCCAACCGCAAAAAAGTGTTGCGGCCCCCCCCACATGGTGTCCCCCGTGATGCCCCCCTTCCCCCTCCCGTGATGCCACGTGGTGTCCTTCCCCTTCACTCACGGATTTTTTTTTCTGTCTTCTTTCTTCTCTTTCCTTCGCTTTTTTCTCTTTATAATCCCTCATCCCCGAACCCTTTCTTCCACTCTCAATCATCTTTACCAACTATCTTCATACTCCATATCTCACTTACATAATCTCCACAACAATACAAACAAAAAAAATTTACGCTAGAAGATCGGTGGATAACCGCTAGAAGATCG